>JAULBM010040262.1:0-10809 GCA_032357055.1 Geukensia granosissima
AAAATATTGAGATTGAAGCATTTATATTGATTAAATTTGAATAAGGGTGATTCATCATTTTCTTAAAAAAAAGATATTTCTCTCTATTCTATTATATAATATTAATAATTTACGGAGTATTTTATGAATAATGTTAATATCATCGGCAGAATTACTAATGACCTAGAAGTAAGAAAAGTAGGTCAAGACTTGAGTGTTCTTTCATTCACTATTGCTATCAATGAAAGATATGGTAATAATGAAGAAAGTTATTTTTTTGATGTAACTTCTTGGAATAAGCAAGCAGAAACCATTGCTACTTATTTTAAGAAGGGTCAACGAATTGGTATTAATGGAAAACTCAAGCAAGAAAGATTTCAAGATAAAGAAGGGAAAAACCGTTCCCGAGTAGTTATCGTCTTGAGAGACTTTGATTTTATTGAATCTAAAGATAATGGTGGTGGTTTTTCTTCTCCTCAGTCGGCGGCTTCAACGGGTGGTTCCTTCGGTTCTTCTTCAGGAGGATCGGGTGCTTCTCCTAGCTCTCCTAATCAATTGGAATTTGATAGTTTCCCTAGTGATCAATCCTTTGGGGATGACGAGGTACCTTTCTAAAATTTATTATTAATTTTTTTATTATCTTTTTATAATCTTTTAATTACAAAAAACGATAAACAAAATTAGAAATAATCATTTATAGAGATGATGTTTTCTGCTTAGTTAATTTTTAGTCAATTTCAATTTGGCGAGGATTTGAGTTAATTCTTTTTCTCCACTTAACCACAATAAAGTTAGGTAACTACTAAATACTAAAAAAGAAAAAAAAGCTAATTCTGTTATTTGAATCAATTTTATTATCAGTTGTTCTTTAAAATTAATATAGAGGACTTCAAAGAAAGGAATCATTAATTGATTAACCAAAAAAATAATTGGCCAAGCCACAGCAACAATTAGGATAAAATACAAGGTTCTTTTTAAAAAAAAAGTATGGATAGGAATACCTAACTTAATCCTAATTAACACCAAGCAAGAAAAAAATAGTAGATAAGAAGTAATCATTGATGCTAAAGCAATCGAGCTGGGATGAGGTCTAACCTTTACTAAGATGACCGTTAAAGTAATCCCCACTACTAAATTGATGATGGCAATCAGTAAGGGAACTTTAGTATTCCCTTTAGCATAAAAGCTATTGAAAAAAATTCGATAACTAGCAATGGCTGGAATAGAGAGGATATGAAAGAAAAAGCATTGGGCAGTATTGATGACGTCTTCTTCTCGAAATTGATTGAATTTAAATACTAAGGAAATCAAAGTTTCTTTGTGAACAACACTGACTATCATAATAGGGATGAAGAGAAGATAAACTAAGCTAAGCGATTTCTCTAAGAGATGGATAAATTCTTTTTTCTGCTCGGGATGATTTTGCCAATCTGTATTTTGAGATAATAAAGGCAAGCTGGCTGTGGTAATAGCAATAGCAATGATACCGAGAGGAAACTCTAGTAACCGATTGGAGTAGTAGAGCATGGATACCGATCCTTCTCCTAAGGACAAGGCAATCGGCTCGATTAGGAAAATTTGCAGTTGATAAATTCCAGAAGAGAAAAATACCGGAATTAATAAGAAAAGGAATTTTTTAAAATAAGCAGCCTTAAATTTACTTTTTAATTTCTTTTGTGCTAAAAGAAAAGAAAAACGATAGCCCATCTTCCTTACCGCTAAATAAGGTAAAAGGAATTGTCCCATTCCCCCTAAAACAACTCCAATGGAAACTAAGACGGTTTCAAATAATTCTTTACTCCATTCCACTCCTTGAAATTTTAGAAAGTTTGGAATCCAGTTTATAGAAAGTTGCGTGTAATTGTAATCATAAAAGGAAAAATAAAATATGACACAAGAGGTGACTATAATCGTAATCAGATTAAATATAACTGGAGCTGATGCTGAGGCCATGAATCGTTTGTGAGTTTCTAGGACACTTTGTTGAAGTGAGCATAGTGAAATAAAACCAATGTATGGAAAGAGGATCTTTATTAAAAGGGAAGCTTCTTCAATCCTTTTTAAATGGCTATTGCTTTGTAAAGAAAAAAGAAAACGGCTAATCGGTGTGGACAAAGCAATCCCTAGAAGGACAATTACAATCATTAACAGGAAAAGAAAAATA
Organism: Geukensia granosissima; assembly: GCA_032357055.1. NCBI lineage: Eukaryota > Metazoa > Mollusca > Bivalvia > Mytilida > Mytilidae > Geukensia > Geukensia granosissima. Next base: position 2,144 of record JAULBM010040262.1, read on the forward strand.
AAAATTAGGGAATAAAATTCTTTCCTAGTGGTTTGGTTTAAAGATGTTAGATGGTCATTAGCGTCATCAGAGGGTAACTTGGAAAAAAGGGGAATGAATGTTGAAGACATCGCCCCTTCCGCGAAAAATCTTCTTAGCAAATTAGGGATTTTAAAAGCTAAGAAGAAAATATCAGCAAAATTAGAATTCCCCCACAAGCTGGCAAATAAGGTTGTCCTTATTTGCCCAGTAATCCTAGAAAGTAAAGTAACCGAGGAGTATTGGAAGACGCCTTTAAAAAAAGAAATGGCAGGTTCCCCCCGTTACTTTTAAATGGTGGTTATTTAACCAATTTGTTTTTAAACAAGCTACCCATCATTTGCCGTAGTCGGCTGCCCACTTCTTCAATAGGGTGCTCTTGAGTAATTTTTCGCTGCTTGTTCATTTCTGGTTTGCCATTCCTCGCTTCCGCAATGAAATTTTTGGCGAAGGTGCCGTCTTGAATTTCTTTTAAGACTTTTTTCATCTCTTCTTTGGTCTGAGCATTGATAATCCTAGGTCCGGTAGCATAATCTCCATACTCGGCAGTTTCTGAAACCGAGTAACGCATGTTGGCAATTCCTCCTTCATAAAGGAGATCCACGATTAACTTGGTTTCGTGAAGACATTCGAAATAGGCCATTTCCCTAGAGTAACCAGCTTCAATTAAAGTTTCAAAACCAGCTATGATAAGGTGAGATAATCCGCCACATAAAACTGCTTGCTCGCCAAAAAGGTCGGTTTCAGTTTCTTCTTTAAAAGTTGTCTCTAATACACCTACTTTAGTACAACCAATCCCTTTAGCATGGGCAAGAGCGAGTTGTTTGGCCTGACCAGTAGCATCGTTATGAATGGCGATTAATCCTGGCACTCCTGCTCCATTAGCAAATTCTCGACGAACGGTATGACCGGGGGCCTTGGGTGCGACTAAGAAAACATCAATGTCCGAGGCAGGTTTAATCTGACCAAAAAGCACATTGAATCCATGAGAGAAAACTAATGCTTTCCCCGGTTTTAAATTGGGTAGGATTTCTTTTTCATAGACTTCTTGTTGAAATTCATCGGGAACTAATATTTGAATAATATCCGCTTCTTTAGATGCATCGGCAGCCGATAGGGGCTTAAAACCATCTTCTTTGGCTTTTTCAAAATTTTTACCACCGGGTCGTTGTCCAATAATGACCTTCACTCCACTATCGCGAAGATTTTGAGCTTGGGCATGTCCTTGAGAGCCATAACCAATAATCGCTACTGTTTTATTTAGATACAAATTTAAATCAGCATCGTTGTCGTAATATACTTTTATCATGTGATTACCTTTATTAAGAAATATGAATTATATAAGTAATTATATAATAGGATTGAAAAAAGATTAAAAAAAAATTAGGCACTTCAAATTTTTCTTAAAATTCAAGTAAGTTTTAAATGATTAAGATATTTCTATTATAGAATAGATAAATATTGATTAAAACTTGTAATAATGGCTAAACTAAAAATTGGTGTTTTTGATTCTGGAGTAGGTGGACTTACTGTAGCTCAAGCCATTTATCGAAATTTTTTTGATTGCCAATTAATTTATTTTGGAGATACCGCCCGAGTTCCCTATGGGAATAAAAGTAAAGCCAATATTATTAATTATAGTTTAGAAAGTGTTGATTTCTTAATCCGAAAGGGCTGTCAAATCATTGTTGTTGCTTGTAATACTTCTTCTGCGATTGCCTTGCCGATTTTAAAAAAAACATTTTCTACTCCGATCATGGGAGTTATCGAACCGGGTGTGAGTGCTACTTTAGATGCTATCCAAAATATTAATGAGCAATCTATTATTTCTAAAAATGCTTCTAATACTTCTAAAAAAACAAGCCAATCAAATAAACTAAAACAAGTCACGGTAGCGGGAACTTATCGAACGATTGATACTCATATTTATAGAAAAAAAATTCTTCAAATCGATCCTCAAGTTAAAGTTTATGAAGTTGCTTGTCCATTATTGGTACCGATCATTGAAGAGGGTTTTAAAAATCCTTGGATTATCGAAAATGTTATCAAAGAATATTTAAGCAAGGTAGCAGAGAAATCGACGATTTTACTACTTGGCTGCACTCATTATCCTTTGATTAAAAATTTAATAAAAAAAATTTTCCCACATTTAAAAGTCATCGATTCTGCACAGAGCACAGCCCTTGCCTTAGAAAAAGTTATTGCAGAAAAATTTACTTCTTCTAAAAACCTTAAAAATACTAAAAATCCCAAAAAACCTTCTTCTAATCGAAAGCCACTGATTAGAAAGCCATCCATTATTATCTATACCAATGATGATAATGAAGTTTTTAAAAAAATCAGCCATCAACTTTTCCCCAATCAAAAAGTTATAAAAATTTAATAGTTATAGAAAATAAAATAGAAAAAATATTTCAAAAAACTTTAAGATTTTTTTTGAAACATTTTAAAAGAAAGAGGAAGGAAGCGGGGAACCCTCTTAATATAGTTTTGATATTCTGGATACTTGCCAGCACTAATCGATTCACTAAAATTAGAACTGCCATAAAAAAGTAAGATTAGGAGGAAACATCCGATGATAGACCAATTAAACCAAAGTGAAGTTGCCACCACGCTAAATAGGTAATAGGTAACCCAGATGGCTTGCTCACAGGCATAATTAGGGTGACGAACCAAACCCCATAGTCCGGAAGAGATAAATCCTTTTTTATAATTTTCAGGTAATTCTTTCCCTTCTTTAATCAACTGTTTTTTCCGATTTTGAAAATTAAATTGCTGTTGATCTGCGATGGTTTCTAAGACAACAAGAGTAATGAATAATATAGCAATTAGGATATCAAAAAGGTTGAGTGGAGGAGCTTGATCATTCATGGCTGCTAAAGATGGAAGGGTAAAAGAAAAAATCAAAAAGATTTGGTAGAAAGAAATAAAGAATAGGTTGAATAATGTTAAATTTAATTTACTCTTTTTAAAAATGGAGTTTTGACGAAGGATTTGCCAACGATAATCTTCTTCTCCTTGCCAAGGAATCCAATTATATCCACCTCTTCGAGAGAAATTATAAGTTAGTCGAGCTCCCCAAATAGTCGCCAATATTGCCATCAAGACTAGTCGATCGTTAAAATTACTTTGAATAGCAAAATACCAAGCATATACAACTGGAACAATACTCCAAATTTTATCAACTTGACTAAGGTTTTTTGTTATTTCTCCTAATAAAAAGCAAGCTAAACTAATACCAATCACCCATACTACAATGGTTGAAAGAACTTCCCATTGTTGAGGTGATAGATAAAAACTTTGAAAAGCTAGTACAGCAATGATAGTTGCTGAGAAAATTAGTAAGAGAGTAGTTCTAAGTAAATTCATTAAGTATTACAATCATTATAAAATGATTTACTAGTTAAGAATGCCTTATTTAATGCCTTTTTGTAAACTAATAATCCTAAAGCAAAACCATAGTAGAATTTAGGGTAGTCTCTAAAAGCTAATCAAGAAAATATTATGAGTTACCCGATTCTTGACAGTATCAAAAAACCAGAAGAATTAAAAAACCTTCCAAAAAAAAAATGGCCACAATTATTGGAAGAAGTAAGGGAATGCATTAATGAAAGTGTAAAAAAAAATGGTGGTCATCTTGGACCTAATCTAGGCACAGTAGAAATTTTATTGGCTTGTCATATTGTTTTCGATTTAAGTAAAGACAGGATTCTCTTTGATGTTGGACATCAATGCTACCCTCATAAGATTTTAACTCAGCGTTATAAAAAATTTGATCAATTGAGGAAAAAAGATGGTCTGAGTGGTTATCCTTATCAAAAGGAAAGTGTTTATGATATTTTTCGAGGTGGTCATGCCTCTACTGCTATTTCAACAGCCCTAGGCATACGTTGTGGATTTGATTTTAGTAAAGCAGAAACTAAAAAATTTGTGATTGCTTTAGTAGGGGATGGTGCGATGACCGGGGGAATGGCTTTTGAAGGGCTTAACCATGCGGGGCATTTAAAGAATAATTTAATTGTTATTTTAAACGATAATTCAATGTCTATTTCTCCCACGATTGGAGGACTGGCTAAAACTTTAAGTAAATTTCGACATAATCAATTTTATACTCAATTTAAAGAAGGGGTGACTGAGAATTTAAAAAAAATTCCTAAGGTTGGTAGAAAACTAGAATCGATTGCTAAATTTACTTTGGATGAAGCCGATCGGATTACTAGCCCCAGTCAAATTTTTTCTGTTCTAGGTTTCGACTACCTTGGTCCGGTTGATGGGAATAATACTCAAGAAGTCATCAATGCTTTAGAAAAAGCTAAATTAGTTAAAAACAAACCAGTACTCATTCATGCCCTTACTCAAAAAGGAATTGGCTATCGACCTAATGGTAAAAACAGCACGACTACGATTGGCCCACATGCCCTCTCTCCTCCTAGTCCTGTAACTTTAAAAAATGTCCCGAGTACAGAGGTTGTTTCTAACCCATCTTATTCTAAATCCTCTGTGGACACGATAATGAAATTATCAAAAACCAATCAGAAAATAGTTGCGATTACGGCTGCGATGGCTGATGGCACTGGATTGACTAAATTTCAAGAAGTATTTCCTAACCGTTATTTTGATGTAGGAATTTGTGAAGCCCATGCGGTAGGTTTTTCAGCAGGATTAGCTACTGCTGGATTAAAGCCCATCTTCATGGTTTATTCTACCTTTTTGCAAAGGGCTTTTGATCAAATTTTTCATGAATTAGTTTTACAAGAAAATATTCCAGTTCTTTTTTGCATTGATCGAGCAGGTTTAGTGGGAGATGATGGGCCAAGTCATCACGGAAGTTATGATATTGCTTATTTAAGGATTTTTCCCAAATTTGTTTTAATGGCTCCTCGTGATGGAGATGTTTTAAAAGACATGCTGGAATTTGCGGTGGGATTAAAAATGACCGCAGCGATTCGCTATCCTCGATCTTCAGTTCCATCACCAACTTATTTTAAAGATATTTTTAAAAAGAAAGATCAAAAAATAGTCCTTGGAAAGTCTGAAATATTAGCCAAAGCAGTTGGTTCAAAGAGTAGCGGAATATGTCTTTATGCTTATGGTAGCATGGTTTATGAAGCTAGTCGTGCTTGGGAAATGTTGACTAACGAAGGGATTAAAGTGACCTTAGTGGATGCTAGGTTTGCTAAACCAATTGATAGTGCTACCCTAAAACAGCTTTATTCTCAGCATCATACCATTATTGTATTAGAAGAAGGAATAGAAAACGGAGGACTTGGATCAGCAGTTTTAGAGGAATTCAACCGACTTGGTTTGGATGCTCAAAAAGTCATTCGGCGGGGACTTCCCGATCGATTAGTAGAACATGCTTCTAGGTCAGAGCAGTTGCAAGAGTGTGGTTTAGATAGCCATTCCATTGTTAAGTTAGTTAAAAAATATATAAAGAGAGGCAGAAAATGAACCTAATTTTACTTGGAATGCCCGGTGCGGGCAAAGGAACAGTTGCAAGTTGGTTACAAGAAAAATATCAGTTCCATCAACTTTCTACGGGAGACTTACTTAGGGAGGAGAAAAAAGCTGGAACTCCCTTAGGTAAGCAAGTCGAAGAAATCATGAATCAAGGAAAGTTGGTTACGGATGAAATCATGATTGAGTTAGTTAAAAACTGTATCGACAATCTTGATCGAAACCGTTTTAAAGGGGTTATCTTTGATGGTTTTCCCCGTACCCTAAACCAAGCAGAATCTTTAGGAGAAATTACTAAGATTGATCTGGTGGTTTTTTTAAAAGTTGACGAAGAGCTGGTGATTAAGCGTCTACTCAATAGAGTGGATGACTCAGGAGGCAAAAGAGCCGATGACAACGAAGAAACCATTAAGAAGAGAATAGAAGTCTATTTTAAGGACACACAGCCACTGATTGATTACTATGATAAAGAGGGATTGCTTACAACTTTAGATGGAGGAGTCTCGATTGAGGATGTTAGAAGAAAAATTGAAGAGGTTGTTAATTCCATATAGTTTTTTTAAACTACTTTTTTGGTCGATTGGGTTATTGGTTTTAATCCAATCTTCCATTTATTCTCAATCAAAAAAGCTAGCTTCTTTTAAGGAAGAAATCAGTCAAACTCCCTACCTTTATGAAACTCAACTTAATAAACAGGAATTATTAGTTGGAGAGAAAATTTATTTAAGCAACCAAGTAAGTCGAGGAAAATTTAAAGTTGCAGGAAGTACGGTAAAAATTCAATTTTCTAGCCCAGTCTTTATCGAGAAGGCATGGTCTTTGGATGGAGAAGCGGAATATGGAAACTTGGTCACTAACTTTTATCAGGGTCAAACCGATAAACAAGGACAATTTAATTTAATTTTCTCCATCAAAGAAGAAGGAGATTTTTCTCTTCGCTCACTTTTTTTAGACACTAGGCAAGTTTATACCCTTGCTATTCAAGAACTAAACTATCGAGTTTTTTCTAGTGAAAAACTACTTTTTTGGTTTTGGACAACTTTTGTTTTTTTGATTATTTTCTACTTTGTCGTTGTCGATATGGTTAAAACTCACTCGAAAACGGAAATGGTTGGATATTGGAGTGCAATTAGTTTTTCTCATTTAGTCTATGTTGAAAAATCTAAGCATTTTTATTCTTGGTTAGGAATGTATGTTGCTTCCATTTTAATGTTAGGATTGGTGGCGTTAGTGATTCATTTTTCTTATCCACTTACCCTTGTACTTTGGTTTGTCATGATTTGTTTAGCTTACCCTGGTTTTAAATCTTATAAACCACTTCCTTGGATTAATTCTTTAGGGATGATTACAACTTTGATTTTATTCGACTCCTTCCTTTCTAATTACATCAATTTACAATCACTATCCACTTACCTTGATCAAAATGTTTTCTATTTTTTAATCATCGCATCTATCCTGATGGCATCTCCTAGTTTGAGTTTTGGAATTTATTTAATTTATTGGCTGCAATTATTTAGATCCTCTTTGCCGATTGATTGGGAAAGCTTTTCTAGTATCCTTTATTTCGATGATCCACTATTAAAAAACTTTTTCTATCTCTTCCTGCTTTCCCTGTGGATTGGTTTTTTTTCATCTTTTTTCTATTTTAAAATTTTTTTTACAAAAAAGTAGTTTGAAAATAGAGAATTTAAAATGATTGATAAAATAGAGCAAGCTATTCATGTTTTAGAGCAAGGCGATATCTTAGTCGTTAATACCGATACAGTTCCGGGATTGGCAGTCTTACCTGAAAAGGAGGAAGCAGTAGATAAACTTTATCGATTGAAAAATCGCCCCTTTGACAAGCCCTTGGTTTGGATGGTAACCAATTTTGAGTTATTAAAGCCTTCCTTGGTGATTCATCCACAAGCTGAAGCATTAATGAAAGAAAACTGGCCAGGAGCCCTTACTTTGATTTTTAAAATCAAATCTTCTTTTTTTAATTCAAAATTTATAAACGATTCTCTTGCGGTTAGAATTCCAGCTGGAGATTTTCTTTTAATTAAATTATTAGAGAAATTGGGAAAGCCATTAGCTGTTACTAGTGCTAACTTATCAAATCAGCAAGAAATAAGCGATTTAAAAGGAATTCAGGAGCAATTTAAAGAGCAGGTCTCTTTTTGCCTATATGGAGTAAATAAAAGGAAAACTAAAGCTAATGGTTATCAGTCCGAAGAAGACAACCCTATGACAAATTTTGCGAAACCCCCATCTACAATCATTGATGTCACAGCTAGTCACCCCGTTGTGGTAAGGCAGGGGGATTTAAAAGTTGAAAATTTCTAGAGTTTTAAAGAAAAGGGATATTATTCGTCGTATTCCCCATAAAAGTATTCATCATCACTTTTATAGTCGTCGATCCCGTTTTCATCTATGAATTCTGATACATCACTATGAGGGTTATCATCAAAACCACTCTCATAGTCATCATCTAAATCATCATCAGAATCAAGCTCATCATCGAAATCTTCTTCATCAAAATCATCCTCTTCAAAATCATCATCGAATTCATTGAAGTCTTCTTCATCAAAGCTATCTCCAAAATCGCTCTCATCATCTGCTAGAGAAATTAGAGAGGAATAATCATGATGGTCAACTGTTGTACTTTTTATTCTATTTAACATTTTTTAAAATCAAATCCTTGTAAAGAAAATGTAGTCATTACTTTTTTCTATAATTATAATAATGTATTCAAATAAAATAAAGCAATTTTTTTAAAAAAAGTCAAGTTTTAATAAAATTTCATGAAAAAAGACAAAATATGATTAATTATTAACACTATTTTGTCTTTTTTTATGAAATTAAAGGCTAAAAACAATCAAAATAATCGTTTTTTATTGCTTTTTATTTGTAGTCTTTATAGCTTCCATCCATATATGCTGCTAATCGACGAAGACCAGCATCGGAAGCATTTTCTGTAGAGTAGAAGGTTTTATCGGTATAATCATAAATTAGATTATCACCATTTTCATTAAGATTAGCGACTTTTTTATAATAATATCGTGCTGGTCCATACCAACCAAGTTTGGCATGAAAATTACCTAAATAATAGACCGAATCATTATAGACATTATTTTTTCTAAAACGACCGACTTCGTCACTTAATATTCTAATCGCTTCTTTAGTGCGAGCAAAATCCTTGTACTGAGTAT
>JAULBM010040273.1:0-20600 GCA_032357055.1 Geukensia granosissima
TACTGTGTCCAGCACTTTACTGTGTCCAGCTCTATACTGTGTCCAACACATTACTGTGTCCAGCACATTATTGTGTCAAACAAAATACTGTGTCCACACTTACCCAAAGGGTCTTTTGTTCCCCTTTCACATTACAATGTGCTGCCGTCGTATCATGCTGCGCTTGCGAAGCACCTCAGTTCTCAAATAGAACACACCATTACTTTGATTCGTAGTTAATTACTGTTAACAGAAAAATTGCAAACGTATTGTCACGTATATATTAAAGTCTTCATACCTAAATGCAACAAAAACTAGATTACTTTTCAATTTTTGTCTAGTAGCTGGTGTACTAGTATTCTAACGATCTTAGTGTGCTGTTTACTTTTTTGTGAAAGCTTAACTTTAGCCTGTGTCCTTGCGAATGACGATTTGACAGATGAATCCCAAACATCTTTGCATATTTAGTGTTTGAATAAAAATGTAAGGACCAACAAACTTGACCTTTTATGTAGCTTCCTCATTAATTTTAAGGATTTAGCTCGTGTAGGATGTAAGTGTTTAAAATTACATCTTATATAATATACAAGTTAATCCACTTAATGATCTGAAATTATTTCGTAAATTGATTCGGTCAGACTTATGGTAATTCAGCTAATTCAAGTGTGGTCCACATAGCGAACTAGAACTTACTGGTCACTAACACCACCTAATAAGCTTAAATAACTAATATCGAAAGTATTACCAAAGATAGAAAACCCAACTATGTACTTTAGCAGGTTGTTCAACAGATTACCATAAACATTTCTGCAAACTCTCAAGTTCTTCTTGAGTGGTTTTTTAGCATGTTGACTAAATACATGTCCCAAAATTACCAATTAAGCAATGGTTGAAAAATTAAGAAGAAAATAACTAAATCTTCATGGAATATATAGTATTAGCTTTACTAAATTGAGCAATATAAGTTGATGTATGCAGTCCAATCGCATAATGTCGTTTGAATTCATTTGGACAAGTGGTTTCAGAAATGAAAGCTTATTGGCGAATGAAGGACGCAGGTGATGGCAACATGTTATTTTTCCAACTCCAAACTCTTGCTGAATAGAGACAGTCGCAATCAACATGCGACATTTGCTCATTTCAAGTTAATTAAATAAAATTTGATTAAAAAATCTAAGAAACTAAACTTAATAAGAAAACAAAATGTTTTTCTTTCTGGATTACCCTTCATTATGCACGTTACTCAGAGAGTTTCGAAGGGCCAAAAAAATCTACTAGCGGAGTCATGAAATGTGAAACTGTTTCAAAAATACAGGGTATGAACCAATTGACAAATGCTTAGCTGTGCCTATGAAATTTGCACTGTAAGGGGACGATCATTTGATTTTCTAGGAGGTGGAGGGAGATTTTGGAAATAGATATTTAGACCTTTCTAGAGGCGTAAATAAATATTCCTGTATAACGAAAGATGAAAATATATATTCACACCATATAGGTTTGCTGTTATCATCTGTTCTGTAAAAACAACCATTGCGTCGTGACAACTAAAATAAATGAAATTTAGCGCCAATGAATCCTCCTTCAGGTCCCCCAGAATTTCAAATGGTCGTCCCCTAACAAACTTATCTATTGTTGATTTTCTATACAGTATTTTAAATTTTTTTTAAATACGTCAGATATGACTTTGTTCAAGGTAGTGACACAGGCTCTTTGGATTATAATTTTCGAGTTCTGATTTCAAATTCTATTGATTGCTTTCAACCACTGCAGAATTTTTTTGGTCTTAATAACAATGATTGCACTTATTAAAAATTTATACCGTTGTCAGCAAAAAATCAAATGAATATGACAATCAACAAAGCGCGTGACAGCAATTCTAATAACTCTGTGGGGACCTGCTTAACCGTCATGGTCCGAGTGGGAAAACCTCTAATACACTATGTTTTATCAATAAAATCGTGAACATGATATTAAATCGTTTTAGAATCATCTTTTCTAAAAATGTCTTAAAAGAATATAAATCACACTAGGTAATATGTCATCAATGTCTGCGTTTTAAAATCTTTTGTCTAAAACACTTTGATAAGTGATCAATTGTCCATTGTAGCGGAAAAGTTTGTTTTGTAACAGAGCCAAATACCGAAAGGAACAGCATCAAGAAAGGCCACGTTTTCTTTGATGTGAAACAATCGGCTGGATATTTCTATAGCTGCAGTACATAATCGATTCCGGTATAATTCAATTGGTATTTCCTTTCATCTTGTGTCTTATGATCTCAAATTGACAGCAAATCTAAAAAGTCAAGAAGACTCTAATCACCTTAGAGAATTTCTTGTTGGTTTTAATATAAAAGATAAACAAAGTTTGCTAAAGACATTGCCTATCTAAATAAATTGTCTCTGAAAATTATCATGAAGATTGTCTTATCGACGAGGATGAGTGATGGACAAAATTCTAACTGGTAATATATAAACAGTTACTGCTATACTTGTCAAAGCACCTTCAACAATCCAAAAAACTGTGTTATGTCTAAGTGTTACGTGTTATGCATTATATTTTAGAAAAATTCTTAAGTCTTTTTATTAATGCATAATGCCTTTTGATAACCACTAGAGAAGTATTATTGGACTAAATATCTTTCTTTTACTTTACATAAATAAGAAAGCAGACTGTACTTTTTTGCAATTGGACATAACAATTTAACTCTGTTTGACAATCATTACTGTAAAATTGTCATATTTAATTGTTATTACAACATAAAAATTGATATTAAAGTTTTGAAAGGAGTTTCCTTGAGATTAACAATCATATCTGGTGCTGAAATTCAACTGAAACAAAGTTATTCAGTATCCTCAAATCTTTTGTAGTAAAATGTTTGAATATGTTTTATTAATACATTTTCAGTGCCATCGTCAATATGGCATCAGCATATAATTTAAGGATGTTCGTTGATGATATTGAAGAACAAGGTTTTCAAAAGCTAATGGTTGACATTTGAACAAAATAAGCAGAAAATGATGGGTCATTGTGCTCCAGGTTGAGAAATAAACATTTTTAAAAATCGTCGGGAAAAGGGTTTTAAATTTAAAATTAAATTCATAATCTTCGCTTGCTTTCTGTAGGTTGTACAAATTTAAACAATGTTGCTTCATCAGATACTGCTGTCAAAAGGCTCAGTCTTCAAAGCCACCGATACGATGTGCTCTGAGTTTGTGCTCAAACTTCATTCAAAGTCCGACCATGAGTTTTGAATACTGATGATTTATACATGATTTCCTTGTATTTAAACCGGCTGCTCTATTTTAAGGTGATCACTGGAGCTGTATAGAAATGACAAAACCTTTGTCACATTTTTCTTTTCTAAATACTTCAGAAATTTTATCATTGAAAAACCCGTAATATTTATAATTATTAGAATTAATTGAGACTGTAACGCTTTTTGATGGATTAAAATGTATAAAGTTCAATAACTGCTATCATGATTATATTCGTTTTACTTTGACAAAACCATTTTAATAATATCTGATACAGCTGTATTCTATTTGTACTTTGATTTGACTTGATTCATTTATCCCTTCAAGAATACTGTAATGTTGAACTTAAGAAATATAAATCGGAAACATGCAATCTTTTCATAGAAACAGCGCTCAATTGTTAGCCTCTGGGATTTTTTTTTAGACATTTGAATCGTTTTTGTTGATAAAACAAGGATATGAATTTCAAATATGTGACAATTCCACCTTCCGTTGAAACTGAATTCGTATTAAAACAATGAGTTGTAAAAATTAGGTTGAATATTCTAAGACAATTTGCAAAACGATAAGGTACTTATTATTGCATTACTCTTTCAATATTAAGGAAGGTATCAAATTCTTACGAGATGATCCCAAAGAGTCCCAAAAAATCAGCCAACGTCAGAGCAAACCAAAATAAGCAAAAAAAAACTTAAGAATTGATTGTTTAACTAACTTATTGATAGTACTTTATCACACAGGGCTAACATTTTATAGATATTTAGGACTAAAACACTTAAATAAACCACAGGAACCAAAGCCCGGCCTAAAACAAAGCAGGAATAGTAATTGACGCTCCGGGACAGTGAAGATCTTATGTTCGTGGCAGCTTCTCTCGTTTAAACTTTCGAATTAAAATTGGATTCGGAAGTCTAATTCGGTAATAAGTAAATTATTAGTTTAAGGACACAGGCAAGAGTTCATGATAATTGCCATAAAATTGGTGAATTGATTTATTAATTAATTTCTAAATTTCTTTAAAACTTTGGTAAACATGTATTTTGAAATCACTGGGTTGATGCCACTGCTAGTGGACCAGAAGGAGTCAATTTCAGTCCCATTTATAAATGGATTCAGCCGTCAGGCACTAAATTTTGCCACTGCTGAACTTGGAGTTGTTTACATATAAAAGTCAATTTAATTCCCATTTATAAATTGATTTTGCCGTCTGGCATTTAATTAATATATAATCACAGTAAGAAAAAGGCACTACATCTTTTATTCAGCTTTATTTTTTTTAGAAAAGAAATATTTTTATGCCGGAAAATGCATAAACAATTTCCCCATTACAACTCAAAGACAATACTTTCTAATCGTTAACCTGAAGATGTCAATTCAAATGTAGAATTAGGATATCTGATATAACCATTTAGCTCTCCAACCGTTTTTGTCTATCCTAGTCCTTAATAGCGATATTTATCACCTGTATTGTTTAAATATTTGCTAACACTAAAATAACTTCCGATCACCACTAATAAGTCTTATTAATACTCTTATTTGTTTCATACATGTACTGCAACGCTGAAAAATTTGCAAGTTGCATTCTGGTGGACTGCATGAACACGTGGACCATAAACTTGTAATTATCTGTATACCAAAAATTGGTAAACCCACATCTTATTCTTCAAAATTGGTAAACCCACATCTTATTTTAGTTTAAAAAATCAGCTCTCCATATCCAGTTCGTAAAATAGAAGTCCTAATTTGAGACATATGATGACTATGAATTTACCAACAAGATTTCTGATTTTTGATATATGTCATGTACAGCTTCTCTTTTAAATTTTTTAAGGTACTGAACGGACTTCAGTCTAAAGCAGGCTCATAGTGTTCATTTTTTGCTATACTGGGTTAAACTGTTTTGTTTTTCCTTTTTTTTTAATGGATTTTTCATTATAAAATGGTATATTTGGTTTTCTTTTTTCCAGTTTAAAGCATTTTTGTGAAATCAAACTCTCAATTTTTAAAATCCTTATTTCCTGCCGTGCCAACATGCATTGCTTGATTAGTGTAGCAGCTACTTCAGACCTGTAACATGTAACTTGAAGTTCATAATTTGCATCTGCACAATTAGATGGATTAAAATCATGAAAGAGCAGTAGGGAAAATCAAAAATGCCCTACCTTCCTGCTTCTTCACCAATTATCGTGTTGTCGGACCACAAGTTCATTCGTTTTCCTTTATTTCAAGTTTTGTTTTGTCTTTTCTCTACGACGGTTTTGTTCGCCCAATTGGGCTTTCTTATCTGGGCCATTTATTGAAACACAGACACTTGCACATTCTTGTAACTTGTAATTCATCTGCTTGCAGTATTTGGAATTTATATTTCCAGATAATTTGGATGAATCCGAAGAAAATTTTGATAGCTGAAAGAGAGAGCAGATACATAGACGATCCTCGTATGAGCGTTGAACGCCCGTTTGTCGGAGATTATAATTTACACATAAGAAATGTTCGATATGATGACAGAGGAGAATACACGTGCACAATCAACTCCGTTCCTGTAGAGACAAAACGTGTAAGACTTATTGTGAAAGGTAATTTTAATGGCAGTTTGAATTTCGTACGAAAATATCAATATATAAAATTTATATATAAAAAGGTTTGTTTCAGTAGTTTTAATGTTGGATAGTTGAGCAAATGTATAGATTAATTACATGAAAAATTAACTGCTTTCTTGACACCATGGAACCTATAAAAGATCCATTGAAAATCGAGTAATACATTGAAGTTGTAATGACTGACTAATTTCATACAGATTGATCTTGTTCTACAATAAGCTCACATCTAACATGTCTATTTCAATTTCAGTGCCTTCACAGTTTGTTAGAGATGGACAACGTGATGAAGTTACAGCCATAGAAGATAGCACGGTCAAGCTGACCTGTAATGCCACAGGAATACCAACACCAAATATAACATGGTTTAGACGATTGTCTGACCACGAAGATGACAAAGAAAGTACGTTTAAAATTATCTCCTATAAGTCCTGTTTAAAAATGTTTAAAATCACGTTAAATGTAGAATGTAAGAAATGAAATTGGAAAACTAAATGAATAATTAGGAGGAGACAACAAAACATTGAAACAGAACGTATTACCCTCCCTTGTAAGAGTTTGGACTCCTACTGGAGGCGAGTTTTTTAGATTAATGATCTTGAGCTTCGTGTATTTCAAAACATTTGTTTGTTTCATTTATCGTTGTTAAGACTTTTACTGGGTTTGTCAATATATACAACAAGTTATATGTATTTAAAGGATTTAACCCTGTATCCGTCCTCATCCCTGGAAGTTACCTAGGTTTGCTTTTTGGTCCGTGTTGTTCATGTTTGTTTTGTTTTCTTTCACCTTTCTGTCGTTTCGTTTTTCTTTTGTCTAATGGATGTCCACTGTCTTGTTTAAAAACTTCAAAGATTTCAAAATCGTTGTGGTACTTTTTTATATTAGAAATAAACAGGATAATCGGTAGGTGAACTCTTTTTGAGAAATAGACATTTGAACATTTTGTTGCAAAAATTCTCTTGTCATCATAAATAATATCTATTACAGCATGAAAATATATCAGAGGTGTTCATAAACACTTCTCAAATGATACGTTAAGGCGTATTTAATGAAAATCGAAGAGAATTGTAGGGCCACTGGGACAATTTATTTTAAATTCTTTGAAATGGGTTGATTGGTTGTTCTTTAACGCCACGCTGGTACTATTTTAGCAATTTCTTGACGATCTTTGAAATGAATAAAAGCAGAAGATTTCTTAAAATTGAAAAAATATAGCTGAACACGGACAACAAACTACCTTAAAATATGAGTTTGCCTCTTCTCTTCTCTGTTCTCTGTACTTGTCATAACATGATTTAAACTCAGTTTAACTAGTACCATCGGAAAAAAAGATTATAAGAAAGAAATTACAAAAATTTAGGGGTAACTTAGGGGGTTGAATCGGAAGAACAAAGGCATAGTTTTTAAATTTTCCAGTAAGCCTACTTTTTTAAGTTACAGTAAAAATCAAATTCTATTAATAGAGATCTTGGAAACAGAATATACAGATTGACATGCATTTGTTTTATTTATTCTTTGATATTTTAGAAGTTGGTACTATAGGAGAGGTCCTTATTATTCACAACATTACACGACATTGCGGAGGAATATATGAATGTATGGCATTTAACGGGGTTGAACCCGCCATTTCTAGAAGAATAAAAGTAGAAGTTCAATGTAAGTGATATCAAAGTCAAGGATAATCAATATCATAGCCCTACGCTATCTTCTCTTATCACCTTCTACTGTCAATTATAACAATTAAACTTCATTTTCTTTAAAATAACCTTTACTAATGTTGAATAAATATGCTGAATTTGATATGCTAAATGTTCATTTCAAGTCGTAACTTCTCATTGGTTACATTTGAACCAAAAATTATCTAAGCCGAGATGTTATAATTGTAAAAGGAGTACTCGTGCATTATCAAACCAAAAAGGTCTAATTCAGCAGAGAAGATATTAAGTGCAATACAATTAAGGAATAAAGCCTTCTTTGTTTTTCAGGAGTTTAGAGTTTAGGTTATAACTGGAAATTTCTGTTAAAATATTTGGTTAATTTCTGACAACTTTGCTGGTGAATATCCGCGGGGGGACATCAGGTCTTTCAGCAGATGCATCACCCCAGTGGTTTCAAAAAACAAGATTACTAATATTGGATATATATTGGGAATTTTGATATGCTATTTGCGCAGTTCAAAGAGTAACCTTGTATAAGTAGAATTAGAGCCAAAAACATAGAAAAGCCGAGATTGATAAAGATAATTTATTTGTAATGAGTTTGCTGACAATAACATTATTAAATGTGAAAAATATACAAAGTTTATAAAGAGGGACTCTTAAACATGCGTGTATCTTCAACAATTTTGAGAACCGTTTATAAATTTTGGGGATTTTTTTTTATTTAGACAAAAATGTATTCACTAGCCCTCTTAAATCTTATAGTGGATACACAATATTGTCGTGAAATAATTAATTATTACCGAATGCAGAAAGTACGTACGCTACAATTGAATTCAGTAGAATTTCAAACATAGTTAGTAAAACCGTTTCAGAAGTCATATCAAAAAGCTAGGTTAAAAACCACAAGCCAGTTGTCGATGGCATTTCAATAATTCAAGAAATGTCCTCTTATCTACTCATTATGCAAATTACATTTACCATGAAATAGTTGGAAAAGGAAACGGGGCGCAAAAGAGAACCGAAGGGTCAGAAAAAGGTGGCAAGTCAAAATACACGACGATACAGAAGATGAACTAGACGGATTACTATGAACAATGCGGAGCCAATAAAAAATGAGTTGAATTCGGGTGGTCCTGAGGGTAAGCAGTTCCAGCCTCTTCAGAGTTATCCACCGTTAGAAAGATATGGAGTAAATGTCAAACAAAGCGGCCAAAATGTCAACAAGAAGGAGATATGCAGTTGTGGTAAAATATCCTCAGTAAGATTAGAACCGTTACACAGGAAGTTCGTGATCCACAGTTAAAGATAACTCAAATCCAAACACATCGAAATATGAAGCCAAATCCAGCGGAAGGGACAGACGAAAACCGAAATATTAGTAATACGACTATAAAAGTAAAATTATGAAAGATTAAAATATAGAACTACTTTTTTCAGTTAGACCAGAAATAACAATACGGAATAGACGATTAGGACAAAGACGAGATAAAGAGACAATGCTAGAGTGTTTAGTGACAGCCTCCCCACAAGGGGATAATTATTGGAAAAGAGGAGATTATGAAATAACCAGTAACGAGTACGGATATCGGGTGGAAGTATATCCGGAAGATGAATATACTGTATCGATATCTTTAAGAATTTTAAAAGTTCAAGATAAAGACTTTGGATTATATACTTGTGAAGCAAGAAATGTTTTAGGCGATGCACATGATAGTATGGAATTATATGGTATGTTATATTTTACCTATTAAGTAAGTATCAAAGGCACTTTTTGATCAAAATTATATAATTGGTGAGAATAAAATGCCACAGAATCTTTTATCAAACACAGCCATACAATGCAGCTAACAGTATCACACCTAAACGAGACCTTCGCTCTCAAATACAGGGAACAACTACCACACAAAAACGATGAGGGTCAGGATATATTAAATTTGAGATTTGACATGATTGTCCATGCGACAGCCATTATATTGTCAATACTGGTACATCCACTTTAAGGTGACGTGGTTAAATCTATTATATCAGTACCTCTGTCTTCATCTTTCCTACCGTTTTTGGCCCCGGGTGTTCAAAATTTGTGCGGAGGACTATTTAGCCACAGTGTATGAAAAATGTTTTGAACAACTCAACCCGGGTACAACAAAACAGTAAAGCGGTATGATATTAAACAGTCTAATCAAATTTTAGAACGAAAAATCTTACAAAAAAAAGCTTCCTTTATAAAGATGGTAGTGTTGTAAAGTTTGCTCAGGTAAATGTGAACATGGACTCTTGTTTTGCTGTCATAAGGCTATCAGAAACTTTCGGACCGAAGGCTAAAGTTTTAATTTGTTGAATTAAAAATCAAATATTAAAATATATTTGATTTATAAACCCATGTTTTTGGCAATTTGGCAATTTAGAAATTGAAATGATGAATTTCAATGACCGAATTTCTCACAGCAAATTTAAAATTCGCTGTAAAATATTGTTATGCAAGTCAATAACCTTTATAAATAATTTGAAGTTTTACTATTGATGGCAACTTTATAAGAGAAATTGCAGTGAAGACAATATATTGTAAAATTGTTTATTGATAATTAGTCTTTTAAATCTAGTATTAGGAAGAATATGAAATATATTCCAGAAAGACACCATCTACATCTTTGCCTTCATCAGACACGCCAGGGCAAATAAAAGAAAGAAGTGTACCTGTCATGTTGTTGATTTCCATTCACTAGATTTCCGTTCTGCACGAAACAAGTTCTTAAAGGACTGCCTTGCATTTTTATCTTTTCTCAAACAGATAGTAAAACAAAATAAATAACGATTGCAAATGCCTAAAATCCGTAACTATATATGTTATATATTCTGGAAGATACATGTACATTCCCTTTTAATAAGTGATGTTGATTTTAAATGTAAATGAATTAAAGAAGTCATCTGGTTTAACGTTCCGCTATATAGATGATGCCCTTTCACTGAATAACTCTAAATTTGGTGACTATCTTGACCATATCTATCCCATTGAACTTGAAAGATACTACAGAAACAAAAAGGTCTGCTTCTTACCAAACTTACAGCTAGAAATTGACAGTAAGGGCGGGTTAAGAACAAAACTTTACGACTAGAGAGATGACTTTTATCCTCCGATTGTTAACTTTCCGTTCATGTCTAGCAACATTCCAGCCGCACCTGCATACGGAGTGTTTATATCTCTCAATTGATACTCTTCTGCAGGGCTATCCGGATTTTATTGATAGAGGGTTGCTGACTAGAAAGCTACTGAGCCAAAGGTTTCTCAGGGAAAGATTAGTCATCACTCCGGAAGTTTTTCGGTCGCCATCATGAGTTGGTTGACCGGTACGAAATATCTTCCGACTGTCATGAATACAAATCCGTTCCTATAGCGGTGGTGACTAACATCGATTGTGACTAAACACCCGCTTTGACTACTGAGTAACACGACGGGTGCCACTAATGGAGCAGGATCCACCTTGGTTTTTGTCGGGTTCGTGTTACTCCAGCTTCAGTTTTCAGTGTATTGTTGTGTGTTTTATGTTTGTCTTTCGTTTCATTTTGTTAGCCATGTTCTTGTCTGTCTTCAGACTTAACGATTTCTGTCTGCCCCTTTGGTATCTTCGAATTCATTTGTCTTAAAATATGACATCTGCCAAATCTGGTAGTAGTTTAAGTGGTAAAGGATGACCTGCTGATTGTTTTGGGCTGTTTGGATGGCCGTCTTTTAGACAATCATAGTGCTGCTGACAAGCTACTAGCCAAGGATTTGTCATGGAAATATTAAAGTCATCACCAAGAAAATCGACATCATGACTTGGTTGACCGTACAAATTATCTGATTCACAAATTCCCACTGCTGAAATTCGTTCCCATACTGGTTGTGGTTACATGTAACACCAACTGCTACTAACCAGCGGCTTTGACCACGGAGTAACAGGCGGGTGCCACTATTGGGGAAGAGTTTCTTAATTTTCCAGACAACTACACTCGCCCTTGTTTTGTAGGGTTCTTGTTACTTGTTTTATGTACTATGTTTATATTTTATTCATGTTAATGTGTCCATGGTCTTGTCTGTCTTCTGACATAACGATTTCTGTCTGCCCTTTGGTTTCTTCGTATTATGTATTCTACATCTTCTATATCTATATTTATGGTATAGGCGTTAATTTTGATTGAAAGCTTCATGATCGTAAAAGTCGTCATGTTTTCTTCACAAATACACATCTGTCTTTTTGACATGGTGTAGCTAGTTTAACATAGCTAGTTCAACTAGCTGCGAAGTGAATACGAAAGACATTCGTCACAAAAGGGGTTATACTGAAAAAAAGTACTTAAAATCATTGAATCTTATTTTAAACTTATTTTTATGCTAAAAAAGACTTTTAAAGGATATAATCTGTTTCAGAATATACAGATCCGACATTGCCACCAACCACAACGACGACGACATCTGTTGCCACAACAAGACGACAAAGTAAATATCACACAAGAAACAAAAATAAAGAAAATCAAAATATAAATTCTGAACAAGAGGAATATCGCGATGAAATTTATAAGAAACAGTTTACATCTCATCGAACACATGTGTCAGGTAGGTAAAATATGTTGCTAAAAAGCAAACAAGATATTTAAGGAGGTAGACCTAGGTTAAGGGACACAACTCTTATATATCAATTGTACGTTTGTATTAACTCTTTTTTATAAATCTAGTGAAAGCACCTGAATAACTCGGATAAATTTCATTCTATTTCCAATGTATGCTTCAAAAGCTTTGATGAGATTGTAAAATATAAACATGTTAGTGATTCCCTTCGACCAGGGGTACATCCTTAAATGACTGTTAATAGGCGTACCATATTATTCTGAAAGTTCATATTTGGGAGTGCAAGTTGGTGTTGGGGTGTGTCATTCGGAACGCTAATTGACGAATCAAGCGGACATTGTTGAACATGCTCCTTATTCTTACTTTTATGACGCTTTTTCCTTTTTTGGTGGTTGGGATGATTCTTGTGGGGATGTCATGTGTCACATTTAACTTATATAACTCTGTTTCATTGCAGCTTTATATTAATTGAACATAGTTTCTGCAAAAAATTCAAGAGCCACCGTAAACATCGTGTTACACATTCAAGGGCATAAAAGGGAATAAAAAGGAGGGATTTAATTTTTCCATCAAAGGAGATCTTATAGGAAATATTTCCGAAAAACCGAGCAATATTCGTTTAATTCACATTTGTGTTAATACCTTGTACATAATTTCGACTGTGATTAAAAAGGGTGTTTTTGAATCCCAGATTTTGATAAACTATACTCGTAAAACAAGATTTATCAAGACTCCAGTGTCGAATAAAAATATTAGAGTTACTGCTATAGTTTATTTATTTTACCTATGTAATCACTACTCAGTAACTGTGCTTAATATCTATTCTGATTCTAGTATACATTTCAACAAGTTGGTGTTATGCGTCTTCCGAAACGTAATATAGTTTTATAAATGTTTTGTGTGTTTTTTTTTACGTTTTGATTTCACATTTGACGTAACGCAAAGCATGGGACATGTCAATCAACCGTCATTTAATAATTAATTTGGATACTTTTTGTTAAATTATTTTTTTCTCTCGTGCAATATTCATATTCACATGCCTCCCCTACAGCTATCCATAAGTGTGTCAATCATGTTAATATTTTTACAGGACTAGAATCATCTATTTACAATACTTTATGTCTAATCTTATTTCATTTATCAGAGTTGAAAGGTATATTGACGGTTCTCAGTATTTTTTTGCACATATTGCCTTTTTGGTAATGCGTACGTGTTACGTAACAATATTATTAACCAACGAGCTGTGTTCGTTGCATTGAACATATTAGCAAACAATGAGCAGCATCTACAGCAAAAATACATATTTTTGCATGTTATATCGTATTTTGAGTCAATATATTAGTACACACTGTATTGGAATTACTGTTTGTTGTGGCCCTGTATTATGTAATGTTTGATCGGTTTCCGGATTTGTGGGGTTCCCCAACCTTTTTCATTCCTTGTCCTTATTGAGACTGACAAAAGTTATATTGGCTCAAATAAATAATTATATTTGACATTTACATTTTAATATATAAAATATACGATATTTATGTTCTCATTTAACAATAGTGTATCAAATGATTTATAATTTATTTTTTTTTTAAATATCCATAATTACAGTTTTAGTTGAAAATGATATATTCCAAATATAAATGAAAATTGCGATTTACATGGCAAATGATGTAAAGTATTTTGATTTCTAGCAGTTGATGAAAAATTTACTGTTTTCCCATTATAACTAACCTGTAACATTCCAGATTGCCGATTCAGTATGACGAGTGTAATCTGCCGGTTCCCAAATTAACTCGTACATGAAATCAATATCAATACGCTGTCCAAAAATTTGAGATTTAAGATGTGTACAGTATATGAATTCGGTTCGGAAATGGAGAAAAAACATAGAATGGTATTTTTGTTTTTTAGACATCCTAAAAAATCTTCAATTACAGAAATAAAGTCTTCAAGATTGGATGAATAAATAAGATGTTATTATATTCAAATGCGGCAACAATCGACCAATTCAGTTTACAATGTAAAACTAGTAATCGTAAAAAAGGAAAAAAAATCGAAATCACTGGTTGCTGACTTTTGATATATGTGTCGGGGCTAAGCATGTTTGTAAGCTCTCAACCCTCCCCTTACACGGGACAAAAATATTACCGAAACCTAAACTAAAAATTTCAATTATGTGATGGGTTCTTTTTTTGCGGTTGTGCACATCACGTGAGCCTGTATTCTACATTGTTCTACATTATCATGATAATGTATGTCGCCATGATTTTATAGTATTCCGGACTGCAGCATCGCAAATAAAGTGGGCTGGTCACAGAAATTTTCAAATATTTCATCGAAAATTATTTTGTCAAAGGGGCAATGTCGGGAGTTTCTTTTTAAAGTACAGTTCTGCTAGATTATTTGTTCGGCCATTGTCAACGCAGGATAATAATTTAAAAAAGAAGCAAAGACTCGACCTAATAAATTAAATAACTCGTCAATTGGTGGGTGAATTAAACTGTGAATTATTCCATAAAGGATATTTTGAGCATTAAATTAATTACCACCGGCACGCCATAATTTCTCCACCGGCACGCCATAATTTCTCCACCGACACTCCACAATTTCTCCATTGACACCCCACGCTCCACTGTGGCTCTACAGTGAAGAACATCATCGTGGAGTGCCAGCGTGGAGAAGGCGGCACGTTTTGATTTTCTCCATGGTGTCGGGTGGGGAAATTAAAATCCACGCTGCGTGTACTGCGTGCATTAGAAGCAAACTTGAGTTACAAATTTTGGGTTTTCAGTGTAATATGTGATAAAGGTTTGTAAATTATCTGCATGCAACGAAAAAGCGATTGCATCAGCAAAAAAGTGTTGAAACAATTTCCCGCGTAAGATGGAATTTTAGATTTTTTTTACAAAAATTCATGTATGCAGCTAGTCTCGACGTCTTCCATTTTTTTTTCACAAATTTTGCGAATGGTACGGACAGTCAAACTTTCACCGGACGACTCATTACACGTACCTTCTTTCAGTGATTTATCAACAGCATTGTGAAATCCCAACAGTACGTGCGCTGAACAATAAATGAAATTCAATTTGGTAATATTTTCCTCCAAAAGATTATTTGCAAACAACATTGTCCACCATTCATCAAACAACTCATTTATTTTTTTCATAACACGGGACCTGTTTTATAGCAAGCTTGAAATTTTAGTTAACATTCTAGACAATATCGTATCATGTGGTGCTGTTTCATGTCCGTATGTAGCTGGGGTATCTGATAAAAACTGGTATGACAGTATTTCTGAATCTTAACGTCCAATAGTTTCAAAGCCCAATGATAAAGTAGGATTGTCAGATAAATGAACCCTTGCACCAAGTATTTTTCGTTTATCTCTACTAGTGACGTCGACAAACAAGTGCCAATTTTCCCATTCTGATATTTCAGCTTCAATTTGTTTCCGCACAAGGAAGAGGCCTTCATCTAACATATTTTGTATGGTAGATCGTGATGGTATTTTGTTTAAATCAGTGTGAAAAATATTTAAAGACACGGTACCCATAACAGTTCCAACTTTCTTCCACGGCAAATCCAAACGTTGTAATTGCATAACACGTTTTCTTAAATAATCCGTATATTTTTGACCGCCATGTATATCAACAGTGTTAACCCAATCCTCAATTGACATCATCGATAGTTTGTTCAAGTTGTTTATATTGTAAAGTAAGATCTTTCGTCTGAAAGGGACACTTCAGAATATTTAACCTGCAAATTGTCACATTTCAGTTTCAGATAATTAACTTCATTCAAATTTTGTTTCCTTATTCTATTAACCTCAGTTTTTCTTTGTTTTTTGTTTAGCTTGTCAAGTAACATTACAGTAGCGATATTACTTGCACAGTAAACGATCACGGCTATACGGCCGCCAACGTTACAAGTTGTTTAATTTAAAAGTATATAAATCTTATATCGGTACGTTTTAGAAAAAACAAATCTGAGCATTTATCATTGTATGTACGTGTTTGTTGCTTTTTGTTTGTTTTTTGTACACATTGTGTTAGCTTTTGAACTTGCTTAGAAAAACAGATTATTTCTTAATGAAAAATTAACTGATGGAAACTCATGCAATCATTTTCGTGTACGACTTAGTATTCATCTATTTTAAAGGATCATTTTCAGACAAGTAACATCCCGATGATGAATACTGTGTATACACACGATTTCTGCAATATTTAAGAGAGATCTACAGAGTTCCAATAGGTCTGGAGAATTTTTTGTGTGATGTTGGTTTGCCATATTTTCTATCTGATATCAACAACGTCTGTTCTTTGGAAACTGCGTCAAATTTCAAAACCGGCTAGTACAACAATGTAATTACCCAAAATCCGCTGCTGAGCAACGCAGACTTCAAAATAAACCCATACTGAAAAATATTCTTGAACAATTCCACTTTTTGTTCTCTTTAGCGTTTGGTGAAATTTGCTTATGGTTACATCGATAGTTTTTACCGTTAAATTTTCTTTCGAATTTTAAAGTAGGAGTCATGAGTTTTCTATGAGACAGTCGGTAAGATTTTTTAATTTTGGAACATACTGTTTTCAGAAAAACAAATTTTAATGAGGTTATGAAAGTTTGCTTAAGTGCCAGATTTAGGCTTATTTACCTAAAAACGGGATATTTTTAACTTTAGTACGTAAAATGTGTAAAAAATTCTTTAAAGAATATTTTCCAAAAAGAATAGAAGCGATCGAGTTATTAGTTTTGGGATTAATAAACGAGCAAAAAATAGTTTTAAACTTACTAATTTTATAAACCCCATTAAAAGATCAGCTAATAATATTAAAACAGCTAAATGAAGTTACGCAAAAACTAGAAATTTTGCCG
The DNA here is from genome assembly GCA_032357055.1 of Geukensia granosissima. Classification (NCBI taxonomy): domain Eukaryota; kingdom Metazoa; phylum Mollusca; class Bivalvia; order Mytilida; family Mytilidae; genus Geukensia; species Geukensia granosissima. The sequence continues at coordinate 16,970 of JAULBM010040273.1, forward strand.
TCGTTCTGACAGTATTTTGACATCGAGTAACGTTCAGTACTAACTAATGATCTTTGGATTGTCTTTTTTCTCGAAAATACATATGTGTTTATCCCCACCTCGATGCAATGCATATCAGTCTCTCTACCTTGCATGCGTTTCATTTAAAATATCTCGAAAGTTTGTTGTCTGAGGGAATCTTTTTACGATAATAAAATGTTCCTGTAACATCACTTGAAATATATAATAGCAGCAATTAAGATGGCGACGATAAAATTATTTTAGTGAAAATAATTTAGGGGTATCAATGAATACTAGTGAACTCAAGTTTCTCTCGCAGAGTCGGAAAATCGAATAATGGGATTTAATTTGAAAAGAGTTAAAAGTTTCCAATCAATACCTTAAAAATGAAAATTAACAAATCAGAATCTTCTGTTCCGGCTGATTAATAGTATTTTTTTCTTAGATATAGATTGAATATGAAAAACAATATAAACATACTTAAAACTACCTTAATTTCATTAATTACAGATTAATGTTAACACATCATTGGTATGTTCCAGAATCATACTTTCTTCTCAGTTATATATAATTTTGTTTTGACAATCTTCCTACATTTAAATATGAAAAAGGTAATGTTAGGTGCTGCTCACAGAAGTAGATATTTAAATCAGCGTAGAGGATCCAACTATCTAATACGTACATGTATTTGACACTTTACAATTCCATAAGATATTGTAGGAAACTCTACGTATCAATATTTGGCTATGCAGAATATCTTAACAATTCAATCACTATGCCACCAACCAAAAAACCGAAGAAATTAAGATAATGCTAACGCTGAACCACAAATGTCTCAATTGTCTGATCAAAACATTCATGCCAAATTTAATCAAAGTAGTTCCCTTTCTAAAATGTATAAAATGGTTTGTATATTTGCCAAAGAGGTAAAAACGACTAATTTTACACATGCACAACCTCTGAATGCGGAAGGTCGTGGGTTCAATCATCGGCCGGGTCAAACCAAAGACATTAAAATTGGTATTTACTGCTTTTTCTTTACACACGCTGCATTAAGGAGTAAGAGCAAAGACTGGTCGGTCCAGAGTCAGAATAATGTGTAACAGAGTAGAGTGGCTTGTCTTCTTGCGGAGTGTTGCTTTCGTGAGCTAGTTCGTTAAAATTCCGTCTCAGCGTGTAGGTCTAGTACAAGCAGGGTTCATCATCATTCATCAATATGCTCCCGTCCTGAATATGCATGAAATATTTGCAACTGGACGTTAAGCAAAAATCAATCAATCAATCAGTGTATACAACGGATACCAGTGCTGTTAAACCATAACTACGATGCGTCTAGTATAAACATCAGGTATTTTTCCATTAAATAGTTAAACAGTTAAAACTCGAAAAAATGTAACACTGGACCATTCGAATGTACAGGAATTGACAAACAATGTACGAATGTTATCCAAAGTTTTCAAACAAAAAAGTTTCCCAAAAAAACCCAATTCATTCAGGAATAAAAACATACAGAACACTATCATGACTATACAATGATCAATTGAATCATATTGAACACAGCTAACACCCCCAGATTCAGATCAAACTTGTCAGAAATGACAACACAAAGTCAAGAGGCTTTGAAAAATTAAACCAAGAATGCATGCAAAAAATAATTATTTATTTTCCTATGTATTTAGAACATTCGCTGGCCATTAGAAAAATATTTTCTTTGCTGAAGCAGTACAAAATAAGAACAATTTTATTAGATGTCATTACTGTGATGATCCGATAACCAAATTTCAGATACAAAAAGGTAGGATGGAGTTTCCATGCTTTGACCCATGATTATGTCCCAGATGTCAAAAGGCTAGATAATGTAAATAAGAGAATGATAACCATTTAAGTGAAACCATCTGGTAAACCAACAAATACGTGGCTACAAAAATTGTCAAATTAGAATCTTAATATAAACAGAACCCGCACACACTACAACTTATTTTTGAAAAAAAATGGGGATCTTTAACATAACAACTTCATGGAAACAGCAGCGGTATTACAGCATGATCGTATTAATGCATCATCATATGTAGCAGCAAAGGCTTTACTCCAGAAAGAGCTGAATGTAAATAAAAGCAAACAAAAACTAACAAGAGCATTACCAGCCCGTTTGGTACGAAATAGACAAGTTATCTAATAAGATGTATAAATCAGTAATATAAATTAAATCAATGAGTTTCAAAATCAATGCCAGTATTGTTTTACTAAGCAGCCAGCCGTGTCAAAGCTAAATTCGTTATAAAAATATATCTCAAATGGTCGGATCATTAATTAATATAAGTAAATCGCGTGAATGGAAATGGGACCTAGACGGGCGGCATGCCGAAGACTTATCTTTGATTTGAGATGATAGTTCAACAAACCTAGATAATTTATTACAGATGTGGGAAATATTTAGAGAATATGCTGGTTAAAAAAACTAATAAAATAAGACTAATGCCCTATTGATTGGGATAAAAAAGTTCTAGATAGATTTTCTGTGACCAGCAAAAAGCCTGGCTCGGATTTTCTCTAGCAAATTTAAAACTTTGTTTCATTGGCTTTAATTTGTTTCAAGTAAGAATGACAAAAATAAAACTTGCCTATTTTAGATCAGTGCCTATACCCTCCAGATAACATTATAAACATATTTTAGCTTTTTGAAAGTTTTGTGGAATGGACGAGATTATAATTTTCAAAGAAGTTGTAGTAAATAGTTATGAGCACAGAGGTTTTAAAATGCCACATGATGAATTATTTTGCCGTTGTTTGAAAATAACATGGCTACACAAACTACTAGATTCTCTTTACAAGGAAACGGAAACAGGTTTAACTTCTTCTGAACTAAAATATTTATCAATTTTGCCAGTCTACAACAAATCAATGGCAGATTAAACTATTATCAGTGAAATAGGTTTTGCAACAGTCAATATGACTGTATCCGCACATAATAATAAATGATGAAATGTGTAAATCAATAAAACCTAAGCTTAGATATGTTTTATCATGAACTTGGTATCTATGTTCAATAAGTTAAAACATATGTGGATTTTCAGAATGAGAACAAAGCCGTGTTAACTTTATTGAATTGTATAGGGTTATAAATGCTTTTCCCGTCATTAACACGAAAGGAATTGATCCGATGACACAACCCGCCGGCCGGCTACCACCCAAATTAGTTTAACAAACCTCCTATCGGAAATTCATTGATAAAGCTTCAAATCAGGAAGTTCTTTCTTAAATGAATAAATGGTCACTAGGTTGGTCCCTTTCAGAATAGTTTTCGATGATTGCATCTTCCAACCAGGGATAATTTGGTAGGGTTCGCTTTGATCATAAGTGAATGATTGATGTTTGCTGTTTTCCTTCTCTTCCTGTCAAATGATTAATTGCTACTTTTGTTATGGAACATATTTATATCGTCTTCTTTTCAATCATGAATGATGAGGGGCCTGGGTGGCTTAGTGGGGTAGGTATTTGATTAAAGCCACTGTAACCTATCACCTACACTACCAGGAATTTATATATGTCCCAGTAGTACATTTCTGACCAACACATCTACAGTACTGTATATGAGAGTAAAAAGCAGTACTTTTTGTAATATGTATTGTAA
>JAULBM010040274.1:0-10808 GCA_032357055.1 Geukensia granosissima
TTGGCCATGGTCTTGTCTGTCCTCGACTTAACGATTTCTGTCTGCCCCTTTGGTATCTTCGAATTCCTTTTGCATGTCACAGACACGTACAAATAAAAGTTAACGTTGTTTAACCTCTCTGTTATTTCCACTATCATCATATCAATGCAAAATATTATATATTATCACATATTCAATAGTAATAAAGTTCTTTTCTGCATGTCAAATAGGGAACAAATTTCACTAGGGTTATTATGCCATCAGGGCTGATACGAAGGTTGATATTTACATTGTAAATCCATATAAGCCCAGGGGCTACATTTGGGCCGATATGGATTTATGTTGCAAATCCATATCGCCGTCACGTGCTGCTCGATGTCATTATAACGTCACGTTTATGGCAGTTTTCCCGTTTCGTCCTGGTCGGAAGAAAAACATGACCACCACGGAGAAATCTTGTTTCTGATTGGCTGACACATTTAAAAAATTTAAAATCTAATCCATATTTGATATGGAGCATCTGTGGAAGGTCCTTTAAAAAGCCATCTCATTTTTTCCTGATCGGAAAATAAACATGGCCGCTACTGATGATTCTTGTTTTTAACTGGCTGGTAACGCTTGGTGGAATTGATTAATATTTTATGTAGAGCATCTATGGAAAGTCTTTTACAAAGTTTGCTGATTTCGTCCCAATCAAGACCGCCAGACAAATCTTGTTTCTGATCGGCTGATTCCTTAAAAAATCTTCTCCTCTGATTCTTCTTGGCCAAATGTCGGGATGTTCTTTTTTTTCTGTAAAATCAACGAAACGGACAAAGAGATTACGTACGCAAAGCCACAATTTCGGTCCAATTTTTAGATTTGTGACAACAAAAAATAGAACTGTTGTGAAATATTTTTAATAATCGTCTTTTAATAATTCTTGGCTCTTTGTGACATAATTTTTTTATCATTTCGACTAAACGATAAGGCATATGTGACCATTCTAACTAGAATGTTACATTTTCTGTGAATAAACTTAATTTTTGGAGGTTTTTGTATAGGTTAAAGCAAAAAAACATCACGAATTAAGTTGTACTTGATAGATCTTTAAATATACAAAGTTTGGTTCTGAACTTTTCTTGCAATTGAATCGACAAAACTGTATCGAATTAAGTAATTTTCTAGTATTTTTATATTTAAAGCAATTTCTATGTGACAATTTAACGTTGTAGAACCAATTAAACTAAACAAAGAACATGTTAAGGTGGTACCCTACACCTAAGGGAAATAACTCTGTAAGATCATCTAAACGTTCTAATCAATATCATTTTATATTAGAATTAATGCATCTCAGTGATCAAAATTTTTGATGATGAAATTACTATAATCTATTGAAATAATTCCAGAGAAATGTGTAGTTTCTTGAAATTTTCATGTTTTCCTTCTTTCATCAAAGTATAAAGAAAATTAAACGAGTGAAATTTATTTTCGTGTTGGGTACCCCCTTAAACGCTCATAAATATGACTAATGATACACGTATTTTTTCACACGAAGCAAGCATGACTAATGTATTTGTCGGAGTTAACAAATTGCATAAATGTTAGAAATAGACGAAGAATAAAGTGATAATTTGACAGAAATCTTTCTATCCTGTTGATCGCTAAGCTTTCGAACACTGGATTAACAATATGTTTTCATCTATATTCCCATTAATGAAACATTTAAAATCAATTTAAGTTGATTGTTAATCTAGCGCAATTAAGCTTAAAATATACCAAAGCTGAAATATGATGTTACAAGTTAAGGTTGTGCCTTGGGAACTATTAGCATTCCATGTTGAAAGATTTATAGATAGCATATGAAGACTAAAACTGCTTTATTTTATCACGTTTATCAAATACACATTTCATTGCTTCTGAGAGTATAATACCAGTATTCATAATAATCATATTTATTACCGCTAATTGTTTTTTTTATTTCTAGAGCATAAACCAGATTTAACAGAGGTGTTAAATAGACCTCAGATATTTTTTTACAAACGCAGTTGAAGATTAGAGACAATCCCCCTTTCAGAACATGGTTCTTCACAGTCAAGAGAGATAAAATCCTACTGTTTCGTTGGTCGAGAGCACTTTACTATGTTCCAATTATAATATAATTAAATGTAATTGTTCTATAATTAAAAGTAAAAGGGAAGAAATTTCATTAGTATTAGAGAAATATTAAAATATTAACTTTTGAGTCTATGCGTGAAAATTACATATTTATTTTGTTGATGTCATGTGAAGATGTATATGTAAATGACAAATTTTCAAACTTTTTAAATGTAACAAAATATGGAACTTTGAAAAAAAATCTTTTATATGTTATTTTTATTTTTGAGCGCTTACAGTTTTTACAGTTACTAATGATGTTTGTTTTCTTTTTCATGTCCACAATGGGCCCAGTGCCAAGATAATATATGAAATCGTATACTTGTATTCTTGAGCCCTGGTTTAGCGCCCCTTTTTATGAGACAGTATCAAACAATTGTGGACAAATGTTTATTTCTATTTTAATAAACAGAATTGCTAAATGTAATGACAAAAATTTGTATATCATTTGTGAAAAATAGGTTGTCGCGCCAACAGATAAGGACCCAAATGCTATTAATTTTGTCGGCAAAAACATTAAATCGATTATCTAATTAATGAGTTAGGTAAAGAGAGTACACATGACAATCAAACTTACACAGCTACAACACTTTCAAAATAGTCATATGTATGTTTTTTCTTTCTTTGGAATTTCCTCTTTAGTTGTGGACTGTGATCTCCCTTTATATTGGCTCAAATGTCCTCACAAGCAGCGTTTTATTGCTGGATCCGCCAAATGTTCCACCAAGCCGCTCTCAAAAGATTAAACTTCAATTATTACTACTGTTAAGAAATACTGCGACACAAACTATGCAAGAAGTGACACTATCAAATGTGGATATTTAAAAACTCCAACGACTTTCTGGAAATTTTAAATTCAAGATCTTTTTCCACTTGTAACAGCATTAAAACATTTTACATTTCCACACTCTGTACAGCAATACCACATGAACTTCTCAAATCAATACTATAAGGTCTGATCCACAGTTGTTTCTTCAAAAGAACAGAGAAAGTCGATAAAAAACATCGTTGTCGGTATAACTAGGACACATTTTGTTTAACGTTATATAAAAAAAAACCAAATATACAGAGGAAGATATTACAAAAATGTTAGATTTCCTAATTGACAACATCTTTGTTCAGTTTGGTGAACAAGATTTCCAGCAAACGATCGGCCTTCTAATGGGCACTTATTGTGCTCCTTGTTTCGTCGATCTATTTCTTCACTCGTTTGATGTAGTCTTTCTTCAAGAGCTATCACAAAAAAGAAAGAAAGTTGGCACAAATTTTTAATTTCAGCTTCCGATATATAAATGATGTTCTCTCACTGAACACGGCACGATTTGGTGATTATCTCCACCTCATCTACCCAAATGAGCTTGAACAACAGACCCTCTTAAGTCTGCCTCATACCTTGATTTTCATCTTGAATAAGACATGGAGGAAGGCTTCACTCAAATCTCTATGCCAAACGTGATGACCTTAACTTTACACTAGAAAACTTCCCAGTCATTACAATAACATTCCAGCTGCCCCTGCATATGACGTATAATCTTATATCTCATACTTTTTTCAAAAGCGATTTTCTTCAAAGAGCCAGGTCATTTTCATAAAAACTGCTCAGACAGGGATATGTTGCTCCTCGGTTGAGGTCATCACACCTTAAGGGAGTAGACCTATGTAAAGGGACATAACTTTTGACAATCTTTGGTATGTTTATTTCAACCATTTTTATATATCTAATGTAAGCATCTTATTAACAAAGATTAATTTTGATCTGTATCAATTGAATGCTTAAAGAACTGTTTATGTAACAATATAATATAAACATATTACTGATTTCAAGAGTTATCTCCCTCAACCCAGGTCTACCTCCTTAAATTTTACGGTCGACAATACAATCTTGTTGGCTGGTTTGGAATATCCGATTGACAGATGAAGATGGATGTTTTCCTTTGAAGTTGTGGAGTAAACCAAAGACAGGATTTTCACTTTCTCCGCCTGGAGGCTGTAATCCCATGAAACCTTGCATTTTAACCTGAAATGACTAAAACCGGATTGGAAAATGGACTATGCTGTGGATGTCCTTAAAAAGGCAGGAATTGCTGACCTTTCCGGTCCACCTGAGTTCATCACCGGTCCGCATTGTCCGTAATTTAGTGTTTTATGTATATTGAGTTGTATGCTCTTATTATTATTTTTTGGGGGGTACTGGAATTTATGTTGGAAAGATACAGTTTACACCTTTCAAACTGTTATTTTTTATCAGTCTGACCACAAAATTACTGTAATGCGGTAGAGCACTCTCTCTACGCGCCTGCATGTAAATCCCTGTTTTGCAATATTTGGTCCCGAGAGTACATGACGTAGGTTAACCCGGAGAAGCGCTTCGTATGCAGTGTATTTAAGGCATGTTCAATCACTGTATTTCCATTTAGCCTACAATCTGTTTGATAAAAGAAAGAAATGCAAGGCACTATTTTTAAGAACTTGTAACGAACCCAAGGAATCTAGTAAACAAAAGGCAACAGATTAACGAGAAATTATGCAGTACACAATCCGAAAACGATGTGGATTGTGTCTTTTGGCATATATTCCATATTTGTCATGTTCCGTCTTGTTCGTGTTCTCAAGATTGCCGCGTCTGTCAACCTGCCCCTTTTGTCTGGCCCTTCGGTTTTCTTTCGCTGCCTCCTTTCATTTTAGGTTTTACCAATTGACAGATATCATTAATTGATTGACTGTTGGCTCCTTAATATCCAGTGGAAAAAATCCTTATGAATATTCCGTACGAGAATATGAACAGCAATTATCAAAATCATCAAACGTAGGGGTGAAGTAGGACACAACAGGGCAACTTTTGACTGCCACTTGAAAATGGAAGAGAATTGAAGGGACAAAAATTTAGCCTTCTGTAGTGGCATAAGTCTTCTCTTTTTAGAAGTCTACAAAAAATCATGTACGTACAAGGAGCGTGGCATTCTCCACACGCGTCGGATTTGCCTTACTATTCCGATTTGTTTGGATTTGAGTGCTTCTTTTGCTATATTTGAATTTTGATTTCAAATGCAGCGGTTCTAATGTTACTGATGAAAAATACTCCTTGAAATGTACATAAAGCAAACTTAGATTTTCCATATTTATTCTTCATTGGTAATTTTGTATTTTTATTACGTACCTACTATGGTCCAGGACCAGGCTTTCCGTATCATGACCAGGCAACCGCCCAAAGAAAGGACTCCCCTATCCGCCTGATATAAAAATATTAAACAGTTCCTTTTGTTAAATTCATGGAGCAGAAATAAATTCGAATATAGGCTTCAGTTAAAAAAAACATCTATACTTGAGATTTGTCTCAAATTGAAAATAAATACTCTCATTTCATTTTTCAGTTTCAGAGTTGAGGGAATTTTGAGGAAATCCTCAAACTGAGAATTTTAATGAAATTGAAGCCATGACCAGTCACTGGAGTTTAGATGTTATCGATAATTATAAGTTATACAAGTCCAGTAAAGAATACCCATGTGAGAGTTCAATAGCGAATAGTCCAAAGAGGAAAGACAAATTTAAAACAAACTAAAAGACAAAACGTAAACAAAAGGAACAAATGCTCGAAATCCTCGAACTCCTTTACAAAACAGGGGTGGGATCAGGTGCTCCGGAAAGGGAAGTATCCCTTGTCCTGCGCGCAACACCAGTCGTGGAATCCTTTATCTCAAACCGAGTTAACGTCAATCCGAGAAGAGCTCAACTCATTTTGTATTACCGGTAACAGGTCCGTAACCAGTTTAGATATACTGATACCATATGGATCAACCAATTCGTGATGGCGATCATAAAATGTTAGGAAGGACGACTTCAACCTTGATTGGATGTACAAGTTATACTGTGGTTGTAAATTTTTTCTTTGTCCTGGGTAAAAGTTGTGCCACATTTAAATTTGATTAACAACTTAAAACGTTTGATTAGACTTAAGTACCCCTAATTTGGAAAATGATGTCAAATTAGGTGGTTTGGAGCTTAATTTCATTAGCTTTGTGTATTTTTTCAACTTTTTCGACATAACTAGCAATACCTGCGCTTTGAATAGATAACCTAGGGTGGCATCAATAATTACACCTATAACTATGTAAATAAGAGACGGTTTTACAGTTTAAACAAACATACAGTCGGTTCCGAAAAAAATCCTTTATGAAACAGTAATCGATTTTCAGGACGGTAAGGAAGGATAAGTACTCCGGTTCCCTCATCCAGCATCCGCCACGCGTTATGACCCTAGCTCAAAACGTGTCAAATTATGAAGACAACATCAATTTTTGGGTAAGTTACAGGTATGTCACTAAGATATATTGCATGATACCAATTTGGATATGATTTCAAATGGAGCTTGCATGACAATTAAGCAGCTGCTTTCATAAAATCCCTGAACATGCAAAGAGTAAAAAATAAACAGCAGCAGCGACGCCGGAAATATAACTCAAACTCGCAACTGAAAAATAAAATTCTGATTTCGACTTCATGAAATGATACCTTTAACCAATTGATTTATTAGAGATATACCTAAAGTAATCTATTCATCGATAGCGAAGAAAAACATGCAGATGCAAGAGGCAATTTATACAGGTGCAATTTTATGACTTGTTATGCTTAATGGCACGAAACTGATTACGTGACAAATGGCGTAATTAACTTTGTATGTTGTTATCGGTGGTGCTAAATGACCTGTTATGTGTTTTATTTAAAGCTTTCTGTCGATGAGAAACATATCTAAAACTCATTTAAAACGTTGTTTGTTTCTTTATTTATTATCTGAATTTTACACTCAATAGATAACTAGAATATGAAAGTATAACTGCAAAACTAATTGCAAACCATATTTAGAAAATAGAAGTGTTACCGTAAAAACTTGCTACAAACCTTGACTATCTGGCGTGAGACAGTTATATAGTAAAGTTTGGATATAACGAAATGCTGGGGACTTTCACAATTGTTTCGTCATAAACCTACTTCGTCATATCAGAAAACGATATAAACGAACTATACTGTAGCTTGAAAAATCACAATCCTCGAAAGACTGACATAGAGTATCGTAATATTGATACTTCTTTTGAATTAAAAAAACCATTTATGAAAATATTTGATAGATAAACATTATAAGTTACTTATCCTGTAGTCGTGGAGGTTGTAGATATAAGGATTGAAATTGTATTGCTATTTAAAGTAAGATATAATAATATATAAAAATATGGTCAATGATCATGATATCAAATAAAGTGAAGGGTTTCACTTCAACCTGTAAGACGATCGTCGTTAAATTTAAAGCTTCCCCGTCGATGAGAAAAATATGTAAAACTCATTTCAAACACCCTTATGTTGGTTCATTTATTATCTGAATTTTTCACTCAAAAAATAATTCATATATGAAAATATTACCGTAAAACTAATTGTAAGATATTTAGAAAATGGAAGTGTTGCTGTAAAAACTTGCCACAAACCATGACTATATCTGGCGTGAGAAAGTTTTACATTACTTTTCAATATCTTTGAATTGGTCAGCCATTAAGGGATATCCTATGGCGTTGGGCACATTATCAACGATGCATAATAATTAGTCATGAAAGTAGGATTAGATAATATGCAAATATGGTTTGAGGTGCACCTGAATAGAAATTTTAATAGCAGTTCGTCTTATACGAAGCGCGAGAGTAAGTGCGAACAAAAGAATGTGCGCAATTTTAAAATTTAATAATAGAGGCAAACATTTATTGCTCCCGCCTATAAATGAAAATTGTCAATGTTAAAACTCCATAGAAAATTCAGGAGCCGACAATAAGAAGTAAAATGTACTGCGGAATAATTCTTTCTTTTGATTTAAAATAAATATAAAAAAACATAAACTCATATATAATTTAATATACATGAAGCTTGGAATTCACACTCCACAAAAGACTGATATAGAGTACAGTAATACTGATTACTTCTTTTGAATTAAAAAAAAAAACATTTATGAAAATATTTGATAGATAATCTTTATAAGCTACTTATCATGTAGTCGTTGAGGCTGTAGATATAGGGATGATACTTTTATTGGTATTTAAAGTGAGATATAATGATATATAAATATATAGTCAATGATCATGAGATCAAAGATGGTAACGGATTTTCACAACAACCTGTAAGAAGAGGGACGGAAAATTTCCAATGATAACTCGCCATTTACGGAATCATTTAAAACGATTTTTATTTATTAAGGGTCTTTAAAACACCTAAAAAACATTACATCTTTGACACCTCTCCAAGGCGAATTGTGAAGTTCTGATCCCAAGCATTGGTAAAAGGAATTCGAAGATAACAAAGGGGCAGACAGAAATCGTTAAATCGGAAGACAGACAAGACCATGGCCAAAAAAATGAAACGAAAGACAAACATAGAACACACAACACTACACTGAAATCTAAAGCTGGAATAACACGAACCCTACAAAAACCAGGGTGAGGTCAGGTGCTCCGGAAGGTTAAGCAACTCCTTCTCCACTAGTGGCACCCGTCGTGTTACTCAATAGTCAAAGCCGGTGTATAGTCACAATCGATGTTTGTTACAACCGGTAAAGTAACGGATTTGTATTCATGACATTCGGAATTAAGATATCCATTGTAATCTAGATTCACTTTGGACTCTTAAAACTAAAAAGCTCTATGGATGCCCCTTTCGTAGGATCAGTTGCCTAAAACAGAGAAATCTCGTCTCTATTCCTCTACTAGCACTCCATATCAGAGAAAGTTATAGTTTTAGTTCATCCGGCTTAAAAGCCCATGTAAACTTTTCCAGTTGTTTTACGTGTCATCTTTCACTTATTCTCTTTTGAACCCACTAGACCGATTAATGGAACCAATCTAAGCAGTTATATCCAAGTATAGTCCTTTACTTATCAAAATTGTTTACGGACCAGAATTCAAACATTCCTGCCAGAGCCAATAAAGATCTCTGATTGGTTGACACTTTTGAAAGTCTTTTCACAGGAAATGCTAAATTAATTAACCTGCATATTATATGAATGAATACTTGATGGTAATCTACCAAACTGTTGAATCGTTTAGCTATTAGACATCCAAGAATGGACTGTCTTTACATTCCAAATACTACAATACAATAAAGATCAACGGATCCAGAAAAAATAAATGGATTTACTAACTATTTAAAGCTGTAGTTTTATTCGCTTTAAATTCATCAAATTTTAATTCATCTTATCATTCTGCTTAGCATAGATAACGCGTTGTAGATCACTTTATTATTTAAATTATTTGAATATAAACATTCGGCTTCAGTACTATATCATGCAATTAGAAAACCGTTATGGCTCTTAAATGCGTAATATTTGTAAAGACATGCAAATTAAAGGAAATCAGGATCTAAATATAATTTTTAACTGAAATCAACTTTCCCTAAATTGTTCTACCGTAAACTGTATAGAAATCAACGTTTTAGCAAAATATGAAAATGTCTTTCGGAAGTTTTTTTTTATTAACCGTACTATTTCTAAATGGACATTTAAGAATCATTTCATATTTAGAGGGTAGACGGATAATAAAGATTTATTATCCGTTGTATAGTAATATCCCTTTTTATAGAACATTTCTAGGTAGCCGTGTTTCCGTCTAAAATTATAATTGCAGCAGATTTATTCGCGCGCTTCCATGTAGTAGCTAAATGCAAATTTATCGTAGAAACCTGTAGTAAAACGCAGAGCAATTTTTATCATAAACACTGAGTTTAAGCATTTCTTTGGACTTTTTAAGAAAGAATATGTGCTTATTCCTTTCTTATTTGTGGTTGTCGTAGAAAGCAAACACTATTTGATAATGCAAAGTGAAAGGTCTGCTAATATTATGTCTTGCAAATGATATGAAAAACTGAATATATTTTGTTATCTTATTTCTCTTGATAAAAGGACATGACTTTTTAACAAATTGTGAGGAAATTTTGCATTTTTTTCTTATTGTAATTTTAAACCACCATATAATCGAAATGAAAATCAACTGATATCATTCCTGCAAAATGAACAAGAAAATGATATTAGCTATGGACTTATGGTTAATAGGCAAATCGAATAATCGAAAATTGAGCAAAGGGTTAGTAGAAAAAGGAAAAGTCAATAGACAAGGCGAACCCTGAAAGACGAAGATGAAAAAAACAACAACATATAATTAACACACACTGCAGAAAACCTCACAATAAACGCATGTATGTGGATAATACGGATCCCACCAAAAAAAAAACAAAAAAAAAAACGGATGTATAATTACGTGGCCCTTACTGTTTTTCAGTTCTGCATAAAGACAATAAAGGAAATGCCAATTTGCAAATCGAGATTGTCTACTGTATTGGCGTCATAAGTTATTTTCATTAAGAATCAAAGCAACTGGTGGAGAACACGAACAAATGTTTTATTAAATGCTTTTTACAGGAATAGTCTGAATTCATCTGAAAGACGGAAAATCAATGGCGGACATGGTCGTGTAGTGGATCATTAAATTTATGCTGTAACGACCTCAGCCGAGGAGCACCATTTCAGTGTTTGAATATTTCCTGTGTATGTAGAAAAAAATCGAAGATACCAAAAGGTCAGACTGATATCTTTAAATCAGAAGAAAGATAAGAATGTGTCAAGCAAAAAAAAAAAAAAAAAAAAAAAAAAAACCAAAAAAAAAAACCAA
>JAULBM010040295.1:0-10808 GCA_032357055.1 Geukensia granosissima
TCCGCACTGTTTACTACTGTAGTTTAATACAACTTTTCCTTTTTTGGGCGGAGAAAGGGGGCGTACGCCCCCTACGTGCCCCCCTCTTGAATCCGCCCCTGCCAGTTCATTTACCAATTGAAGAAAGCTGATAAAGAGGTTGGAGATCTATTGTGACCTCAAACCTTAAAGTATATCTGCAATAACATGGCCACTATATTGAGGTTGCACTGCACAAAATTCAAAATATTCCAACTGAGGTGAACTCATAATGTTGAAAAGCAATCATTATAATAGAGCACTTTAATACCCATAATTACTGAGTGAACAAACATACAGACAAAATAAATGCAAACAGAGCAAAAATTATGATTTGAAAAATATGAAATTAATTTTAAAAAGTTCTGACATATATAAATAAACAACTAAAATCCATGAGAAAAATACAACCATTGGTAAAATTTGCCATTATTTAGAAGACATGGTAAAAGGGAGATAACTCTTTGCACTACACATGATTTATGCTGACAATATCGCTTATGAAATGAACAAGGTAGTCTCCGTTTAATTACTCCCTGAGACGAAGAGGTTACCATGACACAGAGGTAGTAATCTGAGGTAACTATGGTTACCAAAGTTCAAAGGCCAGTTATGAAAAAAAAAATCATACAATTACAGTTGTCTTTTAAAAAAATTTTGACACTAGCACAGAAATGGGGGAAGGTTAGGGTTAAAAATACTGCAAGACACATCAAAATTATGGCAAATTCAGAAGTTATTGCGATGATTTTATTTTTGTAAATGATATGACAGAATGTAAAATGTAACAATTAGGCCCCTCCAAATTTATCTCTAGTTCTTTGGATTTTCAGTGACAAAAAAAAAGGCGCAAGCAAGCAAAATTTTTTAGCACAACCTCAAAAACTGTATTTTTTATGAGCGAGGGAACAAACTTTAAATTTCATATTGAGGAATAAAAATGAAAATTTCTTAAAAGTGAAAATTAAATTGGAGTGAGTAAAGTTTTTTTTTAAACTTTGAACCCATAATATGAGGAGCAAAAGAATCTAAAGAACTACTAATTAATTTGTAGTGGCCTAATTAAAAACATTTTAATCTTGCTATTCACATGCTGATATGATATAGGATCAATGAAATAACAACAATAAATTCATTTTAATTGACACTGTAACATCATAGCAACCAATTAACCAATCACTGGTAAGGAATGATTGATTGATTGTTGTTTAAATCCACCTTGGCAGTAATTCAGCCATATTGAACTGCACTGATAAGTACAATTCTCTAGATGTTTAATCAAATTTAATGCAGAATGTGAGAAAAAATTAATTGCTGCTTGTACAGGCAGAAAAGATCAATGGAACCTACTAATTTTAGCAGTATAATTTAAATGTTTGTTAGAATGATTTCTTTTAGATCAAAATAAAAAAACTCCCATATTCTCATCCAAATTTTTGGAAAATTTAGGGTGGTTGCAGGTATATTGTTTATTCTGTATCAGTTTGAGTGAAATATTTTATAGAATTTTCAGTGAAAAAGTGTTGTAAATTTTAAAGAAATTTACAAAAAAATGGAGAATAAAGTCTGAATAAAAATTGATTAGTGTTAAAGAAATTGGGATGTGAGGGAGAATAAGAGTTAAGTTCTTGGATTTCTACCTTTTTAAGTTTAGGCCATAATAAAAAATATCCTAGATTCTCATCCCCTCCCGCCCCGATTTTTTTCACCCGCCCCAAAAAAATTTATTTTGATTTTTGCCAAATTAAGGCCAATTTCTTTCAAATTGACAGCATTTTTCAAGAAATATTATAAAAAATAAAAAATAAAATTCATCCCCCCGCCCAATATATTGAAAAAAGTTGGATGATAATCTAGGAATTTATTTATTATGGCCTAAAATACAATTGACAATTTTTTTCTAAGCCATTTCACTTGTTCCAACCAGTTCTGACATTGAGTACGTGTATAGGTTAAAATGTAAATACAGTTGAAAGACCATTATTATTTCTCTAAAAAAATTAAAGACTGAATTTATTGTAATCATTTCCTTAGATTTTACCACATATTTCTAATATAAACCAACTTATTCTGTTCTTTATTCCCCTGCAAACTTCATTTTTCCTTTCAGTTTCTTGGATACATTGTTCTGTTATATGAATTAATTTATTTTTGCACTGTTACAGTGTAAAAGGAACATACATTGTTTTTTCATGAAGCTTTACATTACTAATAACCAGTTGGTTTTTATCATATTTTTTCCTAGGAGGTTGAAGTCCTATTACAGGATAATGAGAATCTACAAAGAAAGCTGCTGAGTCAGGAAGATGATTTTAGACTTCAAAATCAGACACTTATGCAAGAACTCACTGCTGTAAGTTGAACAGATTATTGTGTTAAAATGTTCTATTGCAGTTGAACTTCAATTGATATTAAAAGCAATACTTGGTTTAGCAGCTTCATGTCTGGTTTGCTCCAAATCCCTAAATAAAGGAAGATTTAAAAAAAAATATTTTGTATTTAACTAAGTAAATGCACTAGAAGTAAATTGTACTTGCTAATGTATGTAAATTAGAATCATATTTAAAAAATATAATACAATGTATAAACAACAGTATGTATAAAATAATTATGCATGTTGTTTGAATACTGGAAATCATTCTTACTGACAAAATTAGTTGATCTGTATTTTTTCATGTATAATATAAAATGTACAGGTAGTAATATTACTTTCAGTTCTGATAATAACACCGAAAACTTTTTATTCCAAAATTCTTTGTATGATTTACCAATTTTTATTTTTGTTCATTCACATGTTTGTACTGTGCTAAATCTTACATAAAATAATACAGTGTATTCTCACTATACTAGAAAAAATTACATCACTGATATATTGTAGTTGGTTGCCACAAATGAAGTACTAGAGAAGGAATTAAAACAACTACAGAATGATAAAGACTCTAAAATACCTACAGTACAAAAAGATAATACTCATCTTGAGGATGAGATCAGGAGGTTACAGGCTCAGAATACCGCTCTACAGAAAAACTTTAATGGTTAGTAGAAACTTGGCATTTCTCTTATTTTTGTGCAGCTTTAACAGTTCTTCATTGGTACTTCAAAAATATTTCTCACCCCATGGACAACGTAGTCTAGATTATTCTAGTTCCGAGATTTTTTTATCTGACTCAACCCACATGCTTTTTGGTACACACTGTTTCTTTGTCTGTGGCATTGCATAATTGGAAAAATTGCATTCAATGAGTGTTTTTTTGTTTTCAATGATTTAAACCAGCAAAAAGGAAACAAATACCACCACCAGCACAAGACAGAAAATCTCATAAACCCTCAAGTAAGATTTCTGTCATTTTTAGTACTTGGCAAGCCTCATCAGAGAATGCAAATCTTGTCCTCTTGTCCGAGATTTTCTCATCGTATGCTAGGAATTTGTTTCTGTTTACTGTTTTCAGAAGTTGTATGAATGTAAGTGTGAGATTATGAATGAATGTTGAGTCAAACAGGTGTTTTATATTGAAAAATTTAATTTCATCTGACTGTTAACTTAAGATATTTAAGTAATAGGAATTCGAAGATACCAAAGGGGCAGATAGGTAATTATATTATTAGTGCCTGTCTGAATACAAATCAGGCAGTGTAAGTAAAATGAAACATGACAGAAAACCTTACCAGGTAACTATTGATTTCAACACAAGGTTTTATGCAATGACCATTTATTTGCCTGTTTTATTTTGGTAATGGAAGTTATAAATTATATGAAATGCACTATAAAATGCCAAAACAGGAGAAACCATTCCATGATCATCAATTAACTGTCATTCTATAAAAAATATCTTGAGTTACCTATAAAGTAATATGGAACTCTTGTGTCATATTTATTGTTTAGAATATCTTCTACATCAAATTTACATGGATAGATGACTTGTTCAGTCATGTTTTTACCAGTGTCTGATCCATAGACAGCATGGTACTTTTAAATTTCTTAAAAAACATGAGGAATTAATTTTTCTTAAGTAAATTTATTCTGTGGTTTTGCCACAAATTCACTGATTTTGTTGTGACTAAACTTTCAGTTGTACTGCCTTTTAGGGTCTCTTTGACTATTACTACTGATGACTTTAAGGTTTTCTTGCTTTCTCTTGCACAGGGAGATAACATAAATTGCTGGTTTAATATATGAGTCATATTTCACCAAAACGTAGTCATGCTAGCTTGGAGTGCAAATTTTATTTGATTTGAATGTATTGGTTCTCAAATATTTAATAAGTCAGTTATCCTTCTTTCAGCCTGCCAAGAGAAATATGATAAGTTACTTGATAATATAAATAAACCAGAAACTTCTAGAGAAAATGGCTGTGATGAAACTGATGGTGCTAATCCTGATACAGTTAATGGTAAGTTATATTGACATAGGCAGATTTTAGCCTGTATGGTACCAATCTAATATAACAATGGGCCGGTCAGAAAAAATGGTATATAAGCTGCATATACAGATCGGATAAAAATTCAGATTAAGCGTAAAATTTTCTGTTATTTTATGTAAAATTATAAATTTTAAAACAACATACATGAAGTCAATTCTAAGTGGATCTTTATAATATAAATACAGTTAAATACAGTTGTTTCCAATCATTTCTATTGTGTCAAAATTTCTGAAATTTCATCTCCCAGACCACACTACTTTGCTGGAATGTAAGGCATCCCACTTCTGATTCTTTGTCTGGCAACTATAAACTGTATTTTATCTTACTTGACATGTTGTGTAAACATGTTCCTTAAATTACAATTTTTATACGACACCGCAAAAAATTTGCCAAAATTTTTACTAGTTTTGAGGACAATATGGGTCAAAATAATCACTTATCTAGCCATATTATTATGTGTCAAACACTTTAGGTGTCCAGCACTTTACTGTGTACAGCACATTACCGTGTCCAACACATCATTGTGTCCACACTTACCCAAACGATCTTTTGTTCACCTTTCACATTTCAATGTGCTGCGGTCATATCATGCTTCGCTTGCGAAGTACCTCTGTTAAAATATGCTTTCTTTTTCAAAGGATTTTTTTTTTACATTTTACATGCAAATCTGACATAACTGACATGAGCACCGGAAGCTGTCTGCCTAACATTTCGTCATAAATGAAACAAAAAAGGTGGAACTGGTCGACGGAATAGAAATGATTGGAAACAACTGTAATGAGATTTGTCTACAGTTTCTCATTTTCATTATACTGGCAGTTAAACACAAACTTTCTAGTATCTACTATAACATTTACATAGTTATATAGGAATTTTACCTCTTGGCAATTGAAAACTTTGCTTCCAAATGAAAGGAGAAATCACTTTTATAATCTGCAGTTGTTTTTGCATTCATCAGTGTTTATTTCTGAACTGTCATCTACTGGTACTAATGGCAACAATAAATCTTTAATATGAACATAGTTTTATATGAAATAATAAGGAAAGTTTACATCCATCTGAATACTTTTGTTTGCTGCATATTATTTGATCCATGTAGGATCAGCTTTGTTGACCCCATTTATTATACTTGAGACAATTACTGGTTAGCTGATCAACATGTGTATAGATATGATATATACAATTTATTATTACTAAAATATAAAGAAACCACAGAAACCAGTTTAATCTAAACTATTGATTAATAAAATTAATATCAACGCATCTATACAGATCCATCGCAGGATGTAAAATTTTTTTTTAATAAGTGTTGTAATAATAGTAGAAAATGGTGCCTTCTTGTGAAACAGGCTGGGTATTCAAAACAATTAAAAGCAGAAAACCACAAATATACTGTGGGCATGCTGATTATTTTTTTATGTCCTGCCTTTAAACGACAGGGGCATCTGTATCCCAGGAAAACATTTGCTTTATGTTTTTTTTTTTAACCAACATAGTATGATAAAGTGGAAAATGGCCTTTGCTGTTCACAATTACCAGTTGGCAAATAAAAAATATAAAAATAATAGCTTGCTGTTGAAAAGAATTTGTATTTGTGCATTTTTTTCAACCAAACATATTTTCATATTTGTTGGCAAATTCTAATTTTCACATATATCACTCATGCTTAGTAATGTTCATATTTAGAAATTTTACAGGTATGAATGTTTAGCAAAAAATCCATGCGCATAAAGATGACAAAAAATTAGACATCACAAATGTCAATGCTTTTACAGAGGAATGTTTATTCATGTAAAATGAATTTTCATTCCAACTGACAACTTATGAACATAACATAAAGATCTTATTGTTATATCAAAACACACATATGTAACTATGTACCCATTCGCTTTGTTTGCAGAACAACCAGTTCGAGTATTAAAGGTTGAAGATGAGATTCATGAATCCTCAGAGGAGCATGGGCATGAAATAAGTGGTAATTTACAAACCTTAAAGACAACATTCATTTAAATTTAAAATAGTACTTAACATATGCAAGTACCACTGGTAATCATGAAATATCTTAAATATCAAGAAAAGAGGATATTATCAATTTTGCAAGAATTTCTTTTAAATTTACATATTTGTAGTTGACATAAAGGACATATTACATTTTTTAAAATCAAAGTTATGATTTATACTACCTCAAAAAAATTTGTGATCCTCATAAGTTATCTGCTTCTTCACCATTGTTGGTGGTGACAGTAAATTCAGAAGTTTAAAATTTCTTAAATTATTGAAGAACTGACTGATTTTCCTATTTATGACACGTGGCATGTCTGATGAAGGTAAATCTACAAAAGCACTTTACACATACCTGTGAATATTGATTATAAACATATTTAAGTTGTTGATGTGATTTTATGGCATATATTCCATATTGTTTCTTTTAAACATAGTAATATATAATTTTGAAAAATTTTTTTATCTTATTTTAATGTTTTTTTCCTAACGATTCCTTTTGAAAAATAAATACAATGCAATAAAAGTTACTCAGAGCAATTACTAATTTTAGCTCACCTGGAATAAAAGTGTGTGCTTTTTTGATCACTTGGTCTCTGTGATCCAACAACAATGAATTATTTGAAACCAAGCGATGCATAATTGTTCCAAAAAAGGTGCTAACTAAGCATTGTTACTTTAATGCCAATCCAACTTGGCCACCAGCTTGGAGCTAAAATGATTTAAATGTTTATTGATGTTTGTAAATAGATCTTTAAATGTCAGAGACTGCGAAGTACCAATGAATAATGTTGAATTTATCTACACAGTCAATCAAAAAGATGCTTTATTGTATGTTGATATTGGCATGGAAGGTGCCAGGAGGTAGCTCAAAGATATATGAGAGTCATCCTGATGTGGCCATTGTGGCATCTTGTAGAAACTACTTGATCTTTGCGGGATCTACCAAGACTATAACTATATTTGTTAATTGTTGACTGTATGCAGCTTATTGTTACTGAAATTGTCAAAGCTGGTATACATTTTTAAAGATGAAAGATTTAAAATCAGTATATAAATTTGTGATAGTAATATTAAAGGATTTTTTGGCCTCCTCCTCTTTGGTGCTGTGCTTTGGAACCACTTCAGTGTTGTGGTCAAAGTAAGTGTATATAGAGCTTTTGCTTTCCATTTTACAGTTGATCATATAATAATTTACATTTATCTTTAAGGATAAACATTTTAGCTGATAATGTAGGGGTGCTTCCTTTCTTTTCTAATGATATGCCTACCAACTTTGATAATAGCATGCACATGCAATTTATTTCAGCTCTAAGATTACAGCTAGATACAGAATTGGAAGAAAAGAAAATGCTAAAAGAGAAAATATCAGTTATTGAGGTAAAAATGAAAGACTTCATATTGCAATATATTGTAGTGTTTACCATTGAAAGTAAATTTATAGATAATGTGAAAGCACATGTACATGGATTTTTGTTATGAAGTTTTTTCATTTGGCATCTTGAATAACCCTACTTATGTATTTCATTAAATACTGGTTGAAATAAACCACAAAATCCACAAAATTTGGTACTGTCAACATATTCATGTCTTAACAATAAAACTAATGGTAAAGTTTGAAAAAAGCAATATTTTAGATGTTTGATTTGAAAGTATATAGTTTGCTTTTTTATACAGCGACAAAAGGTAGTGTATATGTCTATTACTATAGAAAAAATAATTTTTACTCTTGGGTAAATTTTTCTTCACTCCATGCTTGCTCCCTATCCAGTAAAAAACCTAAGAATTTTATTTCTTATACTTCCTCACTCATTATAGAAAAATTTGTGAGGCTGCACCAAACCTTTATGAAAACACCAATATCTTCACAGATAATCCTTTCACAATCTTGTAGTTTTGCCTATAATAAGAAGCAAAACTATTAGACATACTTAAACATCAGTTATGACTCAACACTGATTTAAAGTACAGAAATGAAAATTACAGCTCTTAAAGGAAGAAACAAAACATTAATGAAAGATTAAGTAAAAAATCTGGCTATTTTAGATAAAAATGAATCATGGTCCCACAATAATACAACAAAATAATATAAATTCAAATTTTGAATGATACAAGATTTACAAATACAAGCACAATGTTCATTGTAATCATCAGTATTTAAATCGAAGTAATAAATTTAAAGGAATGCACTGTAGATATGACATAGGGGAGATAACTCCAGGCAATATGATAACATTCAAATATCTACAACTACTGAAGCCATAGATCAACAATTTTTTAATCTTTATTCAAAACCTCTCACTAAATATAATTTAATGTTAATTTGATGATTCACTCATAGCCTGAATCAAAGGGAGATTACTACTTCAAGTAGCAATACTTTATTAAAGAAAATAAATTACAACAGAAATTCTACTGGCAAGTTTCAATTTCAGGAAGAAATTGGCTTGAATTATTGGTACAACGCAGGGAGAAGTTTAACCACACAAAACAAATCATTAGCTGTTTACTGGAAACACAAATATGTTGCTGACTTTTCTACTTAATTGATAACATAGATTTAAAACTTTCAGGCATAACTTAAAGCCTCATTGAAGAACAACATTTTAAAGTATGAATGGCTGAAACCCACTCTGCTATTGGGTGATGGTTACTTTAAATTGTTTCCTCAAAATTATTGGTTATTTCCCATTTTTAACTTAGGGACATGCAGCATCCTGTAATTAAATATTGAAGCTTTACTATGTGCAATGTGTTCAATCTTATTTTTTCATGATGTTAATTAAAAAAAAACCTATAATATTTTTCATTAATTTTGATTTTTTAAATTTTATTATATTTGTGAAATTATTGACCACTGTTCTCTGAAATCATTATTGATTTGAAGCTAGAATTTTATATTGGTGTGATGTTTTTGTGTGAATAGAAGTTTAAATTTCAAAGAAAATGTTGGCATTTAAAAGCAAGTGTCTAATTGGAAAACTGAGTGAATCATCTTAATAAAATATGTATTTTTAACTTTTGCAGAATGAAAACAAAGAAAAGGTTGATAATTTACAAGATGAGTTAGACAAGGTAGGAATGGTAATTTATATATTATATATATTTATAAGGACATGAACAAGATTTAGTACATGTACAATGTATTTTAAGAAGAGAATATGATACAAGAAATTACCCTATTGTGAATATGCCTGTAAAAACTTTTCAGTGAAGTGTTGAAGAAGTGCAAAACATATTTTAGAATTTTATCAATTTTAAATGAAATGTTATACTCCCTTCACTGATTTGTAAAAATATTGTCCATTAGAATTCTGGGGAATCTCCTTACAGACTTTTTTACTTATTATATTCTTAAGCTGACTTTAGTGAACTTCATGTTTTTTTTTTCAGACAACAGAAAAATTAAAAAGGAAACAAGAAAGGTATTTATTATGAATAGAACTATCTTATTTCTTTGATCTTACTGTCTATTTAATGGCATATAATTTGAATGCTCAAAATCAGTGTAAGTCTATCCCACAGGCATGCTAATTAGGCTAGAGATACAGACCAACAGAATAGATGTCCTGCAATTACACGTTTAATTCCAATTCTGTTAGGTATTAAGAATAGTATAATCTTTGTATTGAAAGATATTTAATGTCAATTTAAGGAGGTTCTGGTGTCTTCGGCCATCTTGGATCGTAAACTTGTGGTATTTCCTTTTTCTATAATTGCAAATATAAACTTTAGAAGGGAAATATTCTTACAAAAAAGCCTAATTAAATATATTGTAATTATGTTTCTACTTACATTATCATTTTTAGTGTTTTTAGAGGTTAAAGACGTTCTAACATTTAACAATTTCCATGGGAGTTAACTTCAATGACTCTATTTTAAAAGAAATTTTAAAGGATTGCACTATGTAATTTAAGAATAATGTAGCAAATATGAGTTCCGTGATCCTAACATTTCTTTTTATTATTTGATGATATATGATATAAGCTACATTTAATTTAAGAATTCTTTTGTATCATGTTCTCTTTATTTAGAAATGTTGTTTTTCCCTATATAATCAACAGAAAATGGAGGATTTTGTACAACCTGTTGCTTGAAAGACAGTTCGGTGACATTTATATTGATTGTTTTTTTTAAACAGCATTATCTTTTGACATAGGAAAAAAATTTTCATCGATTTTTAGCTTACCTGGCCCAAAGGGCCATGCGAGCTTTTGTCATCACTTTGCGGTCGGCGGCATCATCGTTTGTTAACTTTTCACATTTTCATCTTCTTCTCTTAGACCACTGAACAGATTTCAACCAAACTTGGCAGAAATGTTAGGCAGGTGGTCCTTTACCAGATTGTGAAATTGGTGCCGATCGGAA
>JAULBM010040306.1:0-10808 GCA_032357055.1 Geukensia granosissima
TATACAAGAAAAAGTAATGAATTATTAAAAGACGATTATTAAACAGCATTTTCACAACAACTTATTATTGTGTCACATAATTAAAATTTGGGCCAAATATGTGGCTTAATGTACCTACTCCTTTTGATAAGCATTAGGTTGTTTTTCAAAACTTGAATGTTTATCCTTAATTTTAGTAGTAAGGCAGATTATGGTAGACATCATTGAAATAATGATTTTGTATTTTGTGCATAAAATTATTTGCATACACCAAAAAATGGATTTCTTCAGACATTAATATTTTTATTATTCCATACATTTGCCATTAAGTCTTGCTTTAAGAAATTTCTTATTTTCTTAATGAACTAAATATTTAATATTGTTTTAGTCTTTTGAAGAGGCATACTTTGAATTTAAATAAGGCATACCCACAAAGTTCTCCTTAAAGTTGCAAAAAATGTCAAAATTGAAATTGCAGTCATATTCTTCCTGAATTTTTGCATTAATTTGCTATTTTAATTTTATTTCATTTTATTTAAAGAAACAAATTATTCCTTTTTATATTTTTTGTTAGATTAACAAATATTAGCTAAGATCACACTGAAAATAACACTTTTTGTGTATTTAGTATTTTAAAAAATATTGCCTTAAAACAGGGCCAATAGTTATTTAAAAAAAAAATGATACAAATTAGTTGAATGGAAATACCTAACAAGTAACCTTTGTATGTCAGGATGAATCCACCCACAAATTATAGAAAAACAACCTCAGGCAATCTACATGTACTCAGGTCAAAACTAGAACTACACATGTAGGATGAAACCACCCAATTCCGCCTGGAAAAGAAATGGCTCAAATTGTACACATACTTCAGATTTTTTATCCAAACACACTGTCAAACAACATTCAACATGTGTATTTGAAGATTGATTTATTATTTTAAGTTGTTTTTAATACATTTTTGGCATTTCTTTATATCCAAAGTATATTTGGAGGATTTTTCAAACACTTATTTATCTACGACATTTTTGCCAATAAAATTTAAAAAGTGAATTTACCCAAACACATGAAGTATAAATTTATTTATTATCAATGTTTTTTTTCCTCTTTTTTTGATATCTAATTTATAATAATATCTGAATCATGATGAAAAAAAGTTGCCAGTTGCCACCCAAGAGACAATAATATTGTGACATGCCATTTTCACAGGCAATTCTAAATTTACAAAAAAGTGGTCTTTGTTCTCGAGAGAAGTCACATATATTATTATTAGTCTAGATATCATTTATACACACAGTGTCTGAAAAGTTTACAAATTCCATGGAAATATTATTAATTCAAATTCAAATTTTATTAAAGCCTAATCAAAGGGCCCTAGTGGGCATATAATCATATAATTAACAAAGAAAAAAAACAATCATACGCTTTGCACACACCTATCAAACTATATTTAGTCGAAGATGACATGACTTGTACTTATCAAGATTATCTGGCTGATAGGTGTTACATTTTAATATCATTATTTTTTGGGTTTTATACAGCTTGCCATAATGCATGGATTTGTGTCCATTGTTGAAGG
This sequence comes from Geukensia granosissima, assembly GCA_032357055.1. Taxonomy (NCBI): domain Eukaryota; kingdom Metazoa; phylum Mollusca; class Bivalvia; order Mytilida; family Mytilidae; genus Geukensia; species Geukensia granosissima. The sequence goes on from JAULBM010040306.1 coordinate 1,559, forward strand.
CCATATATAATTAGGGTAACATGACAGTCATACAACACCTCCTCTTTCTTTATTATTATCACTACTAACTTAAAAAATGGAGTGTTGTGTTAAGTCTTTTCATTGTCATAACTGGCAATGAAAATTGTGTGAAAATCCTGGCAAAATAAATCCCAAAATGTGGTAAGAACAATCTAAAATAAACTCCAAATTGATAAACTGAACATAATTAAATGAAGTGTTTGGGTGTGTTGGGGAAAAATTGATGCCTAATTTTATATGCTAAAAAATAAGAAGATTGTACACTGGATTTTGTCAGATTTTAGAGTGTATTTTGTATTACAGGGGAGAGAAAGTTTTACACCCCTATCACATATATGACAAAATTGATACATACAGTATTGTATGTACTAAATTGGTTGATTTTTTATATAAAAGCTTTTATCAACTATTTACAGTGGATGGAAAACTCACCAACTTTAAAACTTGAACAAACAGTAAGCAACATTACAGGGATGATTTTTTTCCTCTTTACACAAGATGAGTGAATTTTGGCTTAGGACAGTCCAAAGACCTTCCATTAAGATTCTTATTCCATCCACTGGTATTTGACTTCCAGATTCTCATTGTCAGCTATATCATCTGTGAACACACAATAGAAGCAATAGTTAACAATAGAGTCTACATGTAATAGTTTTTACACTTTAAGTTTTGGTTGGTAATCATTGTCAGATTGCCATGTTATCGCTAGAGTTTGTATAGGAATATAAAATAAAATGATACTTTATTTTCAGATGTGGTAATGTGAATTTTTCCAGGAGAACCCAGTGTAATAAATGTGGTAAAGGTAAAGTATTATACATATAATATCTTTGTTAATCAACATGCTGTGTTCAAATTGAAGTTATTTTTTTAGGATAAAGCACAGTTAAAGAACAATATGTCATTATACAATGCAAAAATCCAAAACATATAAAATTATTGTAATAGTTTTTGTGTGCACCTATGTCATATTAAATGTGAACACTTAAACAGTTGCTGGATATAACTTCCATCAAACATTTTATATATTGGAAGAGAAATCATGAAAATATACTCGAATATTCTGCTTGTTGATCAATGAATACTAAAAAATACATTTCAACTCATAACAAGGCTTCAAAGTTTGTTGACAGACATAAAAAAACATTTTTACTATGGAGTAGGGTTGAGTTGAATATAGCAAACTCTTTATCTAAAGGTGATAATTTTTACACTCTTCTTGTCTACTTGTATTAAAAGTTGATTTAAGACAATAGTTGGCATGTACAAGTATCCAAATATTAATTCAGATGTAAATCATTGTTCTTGTTCACAGGCATGTTAAATCACATACCTGTATTTGACTTTTCTTGTTAATAAAGTATACACCATCCAATGTCTGACCAGTTTCTTAAAGACTGTTTTCTTTTATATGTTATTTTATTTTTTATATTGATATTTACAGAAAAAAAGGATGGGCTGATATTTAAGAAGGGAGGAACAGAGATAGGGAAAGGGTTAGCAGAGAAAAGTAAAGGATTGTTTAGTGCAGATGATTGGCAGTGTAAAAGGTACTAATATTTAAATGTTAATTTATAGACATATACAACAATAATTTGAACAGGATTGACCAGTAGCATGTGTCATAAGAATATTGCTTTGAAATACATATCTCATGTTTGTCTTTAGGTTTTGTTATTTACATATAACTGGTGATTAATTACAACCAGGAATCACCAAAATAAAAGAACGTGTAGAACTATGGCTATGTATACAAAAAAACAAGAATTTTATGAGAGACAAGATTGGGATGCAAGTGCTGTTAGAAACACTAGAGGCCAAATTAATAGAAGTCAAAATTGCAACTGCTTTTGAATAATTACATGTATAAAGTAACCAGACATTGAATGATTTCACATCTACATGTTTTATGAAACCACTTTTTAACAAAATTACAACTATTCACTCCAAAAAGTAGTTATTGTTTACATCTTTTAAAAATAATAGATCCTTCTGAGACCCTTGTTTCTAATTTAAGGCATATACATTTAACTTAATTATGCAAATTAAAAAATACATGTAAATTCATTAAAACTATTAATTCACTAGCAGGTCTTCCAGGTTAATCCTTGTCTTTTTTTTCTTTTCTTCTTTCAACTTTGCATATTTATAAGATATTATGTCATCCATTTTCTTGTCATGTGCACTTATATTTTTGTATATTTTAATCTGTATCCTTTTTACCAATTCTTTTTACCAATGTTGTTACAATGGTTTTAAAGAATAAAATTGTCTTGTCTTGTCTTGTCTTGAATAGTTTATTGGAGACAATGTAACATACAACCATAATGTCATGAATATTCATTAGTGGATATCCCCACAATCAGCTTACAAGGCATATTATCTAGGGTATATGTCAAACATTTAACTAGTAAATATCACTACAGAAACTTCATCAAGAATAATAATACACAATAACTAAATGTACCCAAGTATGCAACAATACATCCATTAATAATGATAGATTGATTATTAAAAATTACAATCGATTTTTCTAAATGCATCTTATTAGTATATCATTTCGATAATTTTTTTTAATTGCATTCTGGTTATACATTTATTTGTTCAGGTTATATTACCAGTTATTTTTTTTTGTTCTGATTTTTGTATTTATTTTGACCTTAGGAAGAAACTGTTGGGGAAACTATCTGTAGAGTTTGTGACCGGGAAGATGAAGAAGAATCGGGAACAAAGGAATTAGTACAATGTTCAGAGTGTGCTAGACATGGTTAGTAAGCAGTGTTCTAAGTATGTACACTTGGTCAGTAGAATATCATATTGGCAGTGTTATGAGTATGAAAATAAAAAGATATGGGGTAAATGTCAGAGAGACTACACTATAACAACAAGAAAAATGAAAAAAAATACAAATCTAGAGGTTCCAAAAGGCCTTCAACAAAGGTGAAATACTACTCATTGTGAAAACTCTAAATTGCTTCTTCTTAAGAAAATGGTACCTTCCAAATGTTTTGACTTTGGTGATGATAACAATATAAGATAACTGTCAGAAAAGACCTTTATTTAACATTGGACTCAATGTGGAAAGACATATGAAAAACCGATCTTAGAGATCAGTTGAATGGATTGACACAACACAGACAATTTAATTTCATTGTGCTGGTCAGTAGTTTTTACTTTGCTTTTGGCTCAAATCTCTCATCTAAAATTGCTACCAGCTCAGTCATTGTTTAGCAATGAATCCTGTGGGAAATACTCACAAGTAAGGGCATTTTAGAACTCCTGATAGCTTTAACCATACATTACAACGATTGTTTTATTTTAATATGACATCCACCCTGTCTAGACCCAACAGATAATATGGTTTTGAAGACAGATTATACATGCATGATTTGTTTTAGATTGATATGACATCCAATAAGTTTAGACCTAACAGATGATACAGTTTTTTAAGAAAGATTTACTTAAAACAAGATTTGTTTTATTTTGATATGACAATCAATATGTTTAGACCTAACAGATGATACAGTTTCAAGAAAGATTTACTTAAACAAGATTTGTTTTATTTTAATATGACAACCAATATGTTTAGACCTAACAGATGATACAGTTTCAAGACAGATTTACTTATACAAGATTTGTTTTATTTTGATATGACACTCTCCCTGTTTAGACCTAACAGATAATGGGTTTCAAGACAGATTTACTCTTACATTACAATATTTGTTTTATTTTATAGGACACCCTCCCTGTTTATACCTTACAGATAATGGGTTTCAAGACAGATCTACTCTTACATAACAATATTTGTTTTATTTTATAAGACATCCTCCCTGTTTAGACCTTACAGATGATGGGTTTCAAGACAGATTTATATTACAATATTTGTTTTATTTTATAGGACACCCTCCCTGTTTAGACCTTACAGATGATATGGTAGCAGTGATAAAAACATACCCATGGCAGTGTATGGAATGTAAAACGTGTGTAGAATGTATGGATCCATTTGATGAGGTTAGTTTCTCTTGGTTCTATCTACAACATTTTGAAAAGACTTTTTTAATTTACTCGAAAGTTAGTATAAAGTCGTATCAAACAAACTTTGCACAAACAGATGTCCTTCTAGTGGCAAAGATGCAAATGAAGTAGGGTCACATTTTTTTCGCTGATTTTTGTGTTGAAATTAAGTATATAATTTCAAACTTTTCAATTTTCTTTTTGCCTAGCCTGTGATGAGGTCGTGAAAGCAAGACAAGGTGGTCCTTTTTGGCGGCGACAGTGCGTTAGTTTTTTTGAAAGCTTATATCTCTGCAACTATTAAACCTAGGAGGACCAAATTTTTTGTGCATATAGTTGGTGTTATGAAATTGTTGACTAACCACATGACGTTTGTCATTGACCTTATTTGCATGGTTCAGTGACTTATTCACTCAGCATTAAGTTTTTCCACTTAGATCTGTTTCTCACTATCTATATATCGTAGGTCCACAATGTTGGGTATGCAGATGCATCGTTAGAAGTACATGTCAGTCTTACATATGTCTGATGTCTTTGACCTAATTTTCACTGTCCATCCACTTAGTCATGTTTTCATGCTTAGATCAATTTCTTAGCAACTTTAGCAACTTAGATCAACAGTATAAGGAATGCATGTCATTCTGGCATATGTCTTATGTTCTTGACCTAATTTTCATGGTCTATCAATTTAGGTCAAGTTTTCTTGCTTAGATTCATTTTTCAGTAATAATACATGGTAGATCAACAATATTGGGTGTGCATATACATCATTAGTAGTAAATGTCAGTCTGACACATGTCTATGTCCTTGGTCTAATTTCATGGTCCATTGACTCTACAGATAGATCATCATTATTTGGTCTGCAAATTCATTCATAGGGGTACCAGTCAGTCTGCTGTATGTCATATGTACTTGACCTTGTTTTCATGGATAAGTGATTTTGTAAAATTTGCAACATATTTTCAAGTTTAAGTCCATTTTCTCAATAACTATTATATGCAGACTCACTTTCATGACTATATTTTTTCAGTAGATAGATTCTAAGGTGAACATGCAAGTCTGCTTCATGCATTTCATGTCATTTGACTTTGAACTCTTTTAATTGTCCAGCAACTTTGATCAAGTTTAGGTAATTAGGTCTTTTTCCAGAAATGACACATGACAGGATAACAGTATTTGGTCTGCCAATTTATTCTTAGGTGTTACTATAGTTTGTTAAGCACATCAGTTATTAAATGAACTGATGTTATGACATACCTATGTTAAATAAGGGTGGTGTGTGACCATGTATTTAAGGGTGAAAGCTGTTTATACAGGCGAGACATGTTAGTGTCCACAGTTGTAATAATAATCCTTTCCTTTAAAGGTAAGGCCAGATACTTTAATATCTTACAATAATACTGTAAATTTAGAAATTAATTTGCTGGCAGTAATAATGTAATTTTTTTTATACCATCTCTTCACAGATTGTAAAACTTATTTCTAGCCAAATTCAAATTGCAACTTCTACATTGTAATCATTGCAGTTCTCATTCTTTAAAACATAACATTAATTTCTAACTTTATACAGCCTTATAGAATTTTTCCTGTGTACCTGTTAACTGCCTAGGGTCAGAATAATGTGTCTAAGTAAAGTGTCATGTATTCCCCGAACTGTAGCTTTCAAGAGCTGGCATGTTAAAAATCTGGCTCAGCATGTCAGTCTAGTACAAAGCAGGGTTCATTCATCACTCTTCATTAATATGCTCTCCTCCTGAATATGCATGAAATATTTGCTGTTGGACGTTAAGCACCATTCAATCAATCAATCAGTCATGTACCTGTTTTACCTTTTTCATGCACATTATCCAATTGTATCTTTAAGCAATTACAGGATATTGTAATGCATATAGTGAACTTTATATCAGTATTAAATGTGCAAAGTATGAAATCGAGATCAAATATTCATAAATGGTTTAAATCTAATCCAGGGAATATTTTTGACATACAAGAGTCTGAAAAAAAACATGGGTTGTTAACTGATTTTTCTTATTTAGCCTATAAAATGTGAGAAAAAAGATTTGATCCATGGAAAACAACCACAAAAAATTTTGCAATAATTTTGTGAAATATGACCATATCTCTTCCTAAATTTTTAATAATTATATGTGAAAGCTGGGTATTCTGATTAAATCCCTTAGATTGTAGATTACAAGTATTGTCATGTTTGTCTAACATCCCATACATTCTGACTATTAAACTTAAAAGTACATATACCCCCCAAAAAAACAACTAATTTACATAGGGATGGGCTCTTCTGTCAGCTAGCTTGTTAAAACCAATAATTTCAAAGATTAGCAGGGAAAGATGGTTAATCATCCTGATGCAAAAATGTTTCCACCTGAGACATACATCACTTTCACCTCTGGTTTATACGAGCAAAAACATAACAACTGCAATAATGACCAAGATACACATTAAAAAGCAACTCTCCAAAAATGTGAAACTGTTCAAATAATCAACTAATTATAGGTTAAATGTAAAATGTGCTATTGTCAAACATCAAATCAACAACAACCACTACAAGTTCCTGGCTTTGGACAGATTAAGTATGTGGTGGGGTTGAACATGTTTGTGAAATCTCAACCCTCCCCTAACCTGGGACAGTTGTGTCCCAGGTGTGGTATGATTGGCTATGAGACAGTCATCCAAAACGTATAAATTACAAACATCTACAGGTTTCCCTAAGGCCTCCAGTAATGGACATATATCCACAACCTAAGAAAAGACCTCAAAATAAAATGTGATGGTATTCAAATATAACAGCTATTAGCAAAAAAATGAAAGTAACACTTAAACATAAAAAACAACATTCACTGGAATACAGGCTTTAGACAGGCATATAATATATGTATGTGTGTATGTGTGTGGGGGGGAGGTGTTAAACATGATTGTTAGTGCGCTACCCTGCCCTTAACATGTGTCAGTGGTTTGATAAATAATAACAAACTTTAACTTTAATGCAAAAGGTTTCCTGTTTGAAGTAGATACAAAGTATGCAGACAATAACAAAACAAAAATCAACAAAGTTTACTGACTTCAAAAAGTGCTTGCTGTTTTGTAACAGTACAACAGTAAAACAAACCTTGGTTGACTTTAACTCTTTAAACACAGATTTAAACTATAATACCAAATGAAACAAAAGATAACTAGAACTTACAACTTCAAAAAGTACTGGATGTTTGTGAGAGCTAATCCAAATGCCATTGATAAACAAACCACACATCCAATAGAATTAAGTGAAAAATTATCATATGAAGTCAAAGAAAACAAACCATTCAGCAAATGCCAAAAATACAGTTGTGTATTTTGTGTATTTTGTCAATAAAAAATTGCCAAAAAATTTGGCTGAAAATTGAAAAGTGGCTAATATCTATTAATCTATATCCTTAGGTATTGGAAAATTTCTAAAATAAGTTTTTCAATTTTGTCTACAATCCTTAAAGGCCAGTGAGCTTTTGCCTTCACTTGGCATCCGTCCATCGTCAGTCAACATTCATATTTTAATCTTCTCCTCTGAAACCGCTCAGCCAATTTTGACCAAACTTTGATGGGATGGTCTTTGGGTGGTCCTCTTTCAAAATTATGTCCGATGACCCTGAAGTTAAGACAAAATGGCTGCCAGGCTAAAAATAGAAAAAAGGGGGATGAAATTTGAAAAATATCTTCTCCTCCGAAAGTATTGAGCCAATCTTAGCTAAACTTGGCTGGAATGGTCCTTGGGTGGTCCTTTACTAAAATTGTGTCCAATGACCATGACCTCTAAACAAAATGGCCACCATTCTAAAAATAGAAAAAAAGGGGATGAATTTCAAAAATCTTTTCCTCTGAAACCACTCAGCCAATTTTGACTAAACTTTGATGGGATGGTCTTTTGGTGATCCTCTTTCAAAATTGTGTCTGACGACCCAACTTTAAGACAAAATTGCCGCTAGGCTAAAACTAGAAAAAAAAGGGGGTGAATTACAATAATCTTCTCCTCTGAAACTACTGTGCTAACTTTTCTGAAATGATCCTTAGGTGGTCTCCTTCCAAAATTTTATCCGACATTTTTTTTTTCAAAAACTATCGACACGTCATTTTGTTGAGGCAAATATCGTTTGGTGTCTTGACCTTGCTGCTTAATTGTGACAGATTGCAGACCTTAATCCACACAATTAATGATAATTTGTTAATAATATATCTTAATTCTTCTACATGACCTATGTTTTTTGGACAAAAAAGTTGATCTCATATTTTTAAGGCTTAACCATATAAAACAACCAGTCGACTTTCTTAATAATTCATTATTCAGTATTGATCGAATAAGCCTGACTCTTTGAATGTGTATAATCTAGTTTAAAACTAAAGCTCCACATCTTTAAGTTTATAAATTATTGGTCCGTAAAGTACAAACTAAAATGAAAGACTTGCCTACGCGGAATGGGTCTCGAGGGAATGATTTTTAGCTCACCTGGTCTAAAAGGCCATATGTGAGCTTTTGTCATCACTTGGCGTCCGTCGTCCGTCCGTCCGTCGTCCGTCCACAATTACAAAAAAATCTTCTCTTCTGAAACCGCTCCGCCAATTTTGACCAAACTTTGATGGGATGGTCTTTGGGTGGTCCTCTTTCAAAATTGTGTCCGAAGACTCCGACTTTAAGACATGATGGCCGCCAGGCTATAAAATAGAAAAAAGGGGGATGAAATTAGAAAAATCTTCTCCTCTGAAAGTATTGAGCCAATCTGAGCCAAACTTGGGTGGAAGGGTCATTGGGTGGTCCTTTACTAAAATTATGTCTAATGACCCAGACCTCCAAACAAAATAGCCTCCAGGCTAAAAATAGAAAAAAACAGGGGATAAATTTCAAAAATCTTCTCCTCTGAAACCGCTAAGCCAATTTTGACCAAACTTTGATAGGATGGTCTTTGAGTGGTTCTCTTTCAAAATTTTGTCCGACGACCCCGACCTTCAGACAAAATGGCCGCCAGGCTAAAAATAAAAAGGGGATGAAATTTGAAGAATCTTCTCCTCTGAAAGTATTGAGCCAATCTAACCCAAACCTGGCTGGAATGTTCCTTGGGTGGTCCTTTACTAAAATTGTGTCCAATGACCATGACTTGCGAACAAAATGGCCGCCAGGCTAAAATAGAAAAAAGGGTGGATAAATTAAAAAATCTTCTCATCTGAAACCGCT
>JAULBM010040338.1:0-10807 GCA_032357055.1 Geukensia granosissima
TGTAATAACCTCAAATAATTCAGAGTTATCTTTCTTTATACATATTCTGTATCTATGGTCCGACTTTGTTTTGTATACTATTATGAGACACATGCTTCCTGAATAAAATGTCAACAATTCCTTTGTCTTAATCAAGGCCCAAATTATTACAATGGCGACGAGGTAAACAACGATAAGTAACAAAAAACAATGGCTGGTTCATTACCACACTATCCCTCATTCGACTATGCAAGTGACAAGTCCAATGCCGGTCCCAGATGGGAACGATGGGTTGACCGACTAGAGAACCTGTTTGTAGGTCTCAAAATAGACAATGAAGATCGCAAAAGAGCCCTTCTTCTACACTATGCTGGCGAAACAGTATACGACATTTACGATGCAGAGAAAGGTGAAACTGAGGCAACATACGCAGCCACAAAACAAGTGCTAAAAACGTACTTTGAACCCAAAAAGAACACTCAAATGGAAGTCTATAAATTCCGCTCGTACAAGCAAAATGAGGGCCAATCATTAGATGAATTCGTAACAGAGCTAAGAAAGCTTGCTAAAACATGTGAATTCCAAAATGTAGACAGTGAAATTTTGTCCCAAGTCATTCAAAACTGCAGGTCAAACCGCCTCCGGCGAAGAGCTTTGCGTGAGCCAGATAAAACACTAAATGACATTTTAACACTGGGTAGAACTCTAGAACTTTCGGACGCACAAGCAACCGAGATGGAGAGACAATCCATAAACAAAATAACAGCAGCAAGAAAACCAAAACAAACAAATATCAGACAAACTCCCCGTCCACCTGGCCATACACAAAGACGGTCAAGCTCAAACAAATGCAGGAACTGCGGTGGTGAATTTCCACACAGAAATGGACCGTGTCCAGCAAAAGGTAAAATTTGCAATGCTTGCAATAAGCCCAACCATTACGCAAAAGTTTGTAGGGGAAAACAAGGAAAACAGAGAAGTCAACAAAGGCGTGTCAATGAAATTCAGGCAAGTGATCCTACAACACAGACAGATCAGTCAAGTTTGGACTCATCTGAGGAAGAATATTTATTTACCATTAAAGAAGCAGCTACAGTATGCTCAATAGACAAATCTCCTATGACTTTGGTAAAATTAAACACAAAACCATGCAAATTGATGATTGACACCGGTGCAACAGTAAATATCCTTGACAATAAAACATACAAAGACATTGGTTCACCAGAATTAAGAAAGAGTGACACAAAACTACTACCTTATGGTGGAGGCAGACCGCTAAAGATATATGGCACATGTGAAATTGAAGTCGAAGCAAAGTATCAATATGGCGTGCATACATTTTATGTCGTTGAAGGCTGCCATGGTGCATTGATCGGTTATAAAACCGCAACACAACTGGGACTAGTCAAGATTATAAAACAAATTTCGAAAGCAAATACTGAAGGCAAATACCCAAATATTTTCAAAGAGGAAATTGGCAAATATAAAGGTGGTCAAGTCAAGCTTCATATTGATCCAGATGTTCAGCCAGTTGCACAAAGAAATAGAAGAACACCGTTTCACTTACGACCAAAAGTTGAAAAGGAAATTCATAAACTTCTCGATCAAGACATTATAGAGAAAGTAGGAAATACTCCAACCCCCTGGGTCTCACCAATCGTGACCCCGCCTAAAAAGAATCCGGAGGAGATACGGCTATGTGTCGACATGCGCGAAGCAAACAAAGCAATCATCAGAGAGCGACATCTATTGCCTACGATCGAGGAAATTATCCATGATTTAAATGGAGCGTCAACTTTCAGCAAAGTGGACTTAAGATCCGGCTATCATCAGCTAGAATTAGATAAACCTTCAAGATACATAACTACATTCAGCACACATTTAGGACTATTCAGGTATAAAAGGCTAAATTTTGGAATATCGTCAGCTTCTGAGATTTTCCAAGAGACAGTCCGTGGTGTAATCCAGAATGTATCAAATGCAAAGAACATTTCTGATGACATTATAGTGTACGGGAAAACACAACAAGAACACGACAAAGCATTAGATGAAACAATGAAAGCTTTGGAGAGAAACGGACTAACCGTAAACAAAGACAAATGTGAATTTAACAAAAGCAAGATTACATTCTTTGGAATCGTATTCTCAAAGGAAGGTATTTCGCCAGACCCTAAAAAGGTTCAATCCGTGAAGGACGCACAACCACCAACAAACGTTTCAGAAATGCGAAGTCTGTTGGGTATGACCAATTATTCATCTCGTTTCATAAAGAACTATGCAGCGATTTGCGAACCTCTACGTCGCTTGACTCGCCAAGAAACCACTTGGGAGTGGAACGAGGAACATCAACAAGCGTTTGACAAACTCAAACAAGAACTGTCGAGTGAAACTGTAATGACATATTACAATCCAAAACTTGACATTGACATTCTCGTAGATGGAAGTCCAGTTGGACTTGGAGCTATTCTGTCACAAAAGGATCGACCGATAGCATATGCAAGCCGTGCCCTTACAGATGTTGAATCGAGATATAGTCAGACAGAGAGAGAAGCGTTGGCTATTGTCTGGGCATGCGAACATTTTGATATATTTATCCGTGGTGCTACAAATGTAAACGTCATCACCGATCACAAGCCGCTTGAGAAAATTTGGCAAAAGCCCAAAATACCATTGAGAATTGAAAGATGGGGTCTGCGATTGCAACCATATAAACTGACAATCCGATATCGACCAGGTCATGATAACCCAGCAGACTACATGTCTCGTCATCCAATTAATAGTGGGAAGCAACGTTCTCACGAGGAGAAAATAGCCGAGCAGTATGTAAATTTCATTGCGAGCGAAGCAGTTCCGAGAGCCATGACGTTGAACGAAGTAAAATGTGAAAGCTTAAATGACAAAACAATACAACAAGCTATTGAATATACCCGAAATGGTAAATGGTTCGAACTAAAGAAGCTACAAGACAGTGAGATTGACATTCTTGAACTGCAAAGTTATCGCAGTATTCAAGATGAACTTGTTATACACAATGAGAATATTCTAATGAGAGGCAATAGAATAGTAATGCCAAGAACACTCCGCGACCGAGCTGTGAGAATAGCACACGAAGGTCACCAGGGAATATCTAAAACCAAAGCATTCATCCGTTCAAAAATTTGGTTCCCGGGAATAAACGATAGAGTGGACACACTTATCAAAGATTGCCTAGCATGCCAAGCAATCACACCATCAAAACAAATGGAACCTTTGAAGATGTCCGAGTTACCTGGAGAACCTTGGAGTGCTTTAAGTGCAGATTTCTGTGGTCCACTACCGTCAGGAGATTATCTTTTCGTGATCACCGATGAATACTCAAGGTACCCGATTGTGGAAATTGTCAAATCGGTATCAGCTAACACTGTAATTCCAGTATTAGATAAAGTACTTTCAGAATTCGGTATACCAAAAGTTATAAAGACGGACAACGGGAGTCCTTTTCAGTCACATCAATTTCATGAGTATGCACGAAATATAGGATTTACACATAGAAGGGTCACTCCAAGATGGCCACGTGCAAATGCGCAAGCCGAGGCTTTCAATAAACCGCTCATGAAGAACATCAAAACAGCTGAAATAGAGAGGAAAAACTGGAAACAGTCTATGTTTAACTTTTTAAGACAATACCGTACAACACCGCATACATCTACAGGTGCTACACCGTTCAAACTGCTATTTGGAAGAGAAAGCCGTACGAAATTACCAACTGTGTTGAACAACGAACGACAAAAGTTTGATGAACTCGCAAGACAAAATGATGAACAAGCGAAAACTTATATGAAACAATCCGCAGACATCCGAAACAAAGCCAAACCGAACAACATCAAATTAGGAGACACCGTACTGATCAGGAATGAATCTAAGGAAAATAAGTTAACACCGGTATTCAATCCTGTTCCACAAACCGTAGTAAAGAAAAATGGTGTTATGATAACTGTATCCGACAATGATAAGAACACTACACGAAACGCATCATTCTTCAAACCGACAAAACATCATGCTAGATTCGAAAATTTGGAAGAAGAGGAAGAACTTATTAGTGATACAAAGGCGAATGATAAAAGTGCTGGTAAAACAATCGATCAAACTCGGCAACCATCAGTACGCCCTAAAAGAATGCGAAAAGAACCATCATATTTGAAAGATTATGTGAAGTGAGAGGCATAATCCTCTATGTTTTATAGTGAGAGGCATAATAATCCTCTATGTTTTATAGTGAGAGGCATAATAATCCTCTATTATAATGGTCAAATATGATTCATTGTTTGGAAGTGAGAGGCATAATAATCCTCTAAGATATATTCATTTGTGTTCTTTAGAAATAGAAATAGTGTTAGAAGTTGTGTATTTGAAATATAATCATTAGTTAGTAGTTTTCTTTATATGTGACAAACACAAAAGTACATTGGTATATACAAATACAAACCTGTTCACTGACAAGAAACTGTTAGAATTGGATTAACATTTACAACGTTGATTTGAGTATTGACAATTTGTAGGGAATAGTTCATGAAAAAAAAAATGCAACCATTTTAAATTTGATTCTAGTCAGGGTTAAAGCTTTATGTAGTACCATATGAGAAAGAATTTGAAAATACATATTTTTATATTATTAATTGTGCCAAAGAATTTTTCAGAGACTTTATTAGCAATTTCTGAGTTTAATGTTTTTGTTTTATTTCTTTATCTTCAAGTGTTCAAGAAATCTAGTCAAGAAAGCCAAAGAGTCATATCACTCATATTTTATTTTACATTTTTGTTTATTTGAATCTCATTTAAATTTTACAATTTTATAGATTCATATTCTAACTATGGGAGGAATGTAATAACCTCAAATAATTCAGAGTTATCTTTCTTTATACATATTCTGTATCTATGGTCCGACTTTGTTTTGTATACTATTATGAGACACATGCTTCCTGAATAAAATGTCAACAATTCCTTTGTCTTAATCAAGGCCCAAATTATTACATGTATCACTGAGAATTTAGCTCAATAACGTTACAAATTATTTTTTAAACATGTACTTACTTGGTGGCAGAAAGTTGGATACGTCTTTGTAATGAACTTGCAATACCAGGTAATTTATGCCAGTATCTCCACCTACTTTAAATCCCACATCTGAAATGGCAAGTCATAGGGTTATTGTTACTTAAACTTTAGTTTTCTTTATAGTGAATAGTTAACTCATGTTTGTCTTAGCCTGTTTTAGTACAGAAAATTATTTGTGTTTACAAAAAAATCTGTAAAAGGGACGCTGATTTCTCGAGTTTTCGTTTAATGTAGCTCATGCTTATAAAACAATTTTTTTACTTCATTATTTTTGTCTCCCTCCTTGTTATCATCGAATTCTTTTTTTTCTTCAAACACAAATACCAAAAAATAGGTCCATTGAACATAAATACTGTTTCCGAAGTTATAAAGAACTCTCCTTTTAACGATCGGCGTCTGTCATTTTAAAGATGTTCGGCTATGGGAATAAATATTATGTTTCAACGAGAGACAGTCATATATAATGATGCGTCTTTACAGCTGACTAAATATTATGATTCACTGTTAGAAATTCTCCAATTCTGGGCTGTGACCAATTTTTATTTTTGTACAGGAAGCCATATACAAAAATCAAAACTTAGGAACAAAACATTACTAATCAAATGTACAAATAATGGCAAAATATATGTAGTGGCCTCTCAATTTAGCAACATAAAAATTCTAAAAGGTAAGTGTTAGAGGCAAACAAGACAATGATTCATCAGTGAAAAATAATGTGTCATAAATGTTCGCTATTAGGCTGAGTAGCATCATCAGGCTATCTTAGGTGGTAATCGTTGATTTGTCCTAAATTTCATGATATAACTTCGGTCTTTGATAGTAAACTGATAAAAACATGATACGAGATTACCTTCATGGAATTAACCTATGATGCAACGTGACATTTATACACAGTTCAATGCCTTAAGAGCTAAGTATTAAAATTATGCTTTTTGTACGGGAAAAAAGACTTGCATGCTATGCTGCCATTTATCAAAGAATGATTAACCTTTATCCCGGTGTTTCACACAGAAGAAGAAAGTCTAATTCTAGACAATGATGAAGGAAGTGTTGACAGAACAGTATCTTACATTTAGAATTTATGATAACGCAAAGGAGACAAGAACAGGGGAGAAATGAAAATGATGTTAATAAAAAACTGAAAATAGAGGATAGAAAAAAAAAAGATTGATCCTGTCATGTTTGTATATCTGAACGGAAATTTCCTTTCAAGAAACAAAAGATTCCAAGGAAGTCATCACTTGGAAAGCCTTAGAAAAGATCTAAAACTGAAAAGAGATAAAAATCGTGATGCAATGGTTGGATAGTCCAACCCCCATAAAATGTTATCAAGAATGGCATCGCTTATTCAAAGTCTGTTCCGCTACTTGTTTTGTTTAAAACAGCATGGGAAATTATCTTAATCACGTTTATTAACTTGTGTTATTTATTGGAAAATAATGTTGTACAAATACAGTTCCATTGATTTTTTGTCCTGTAATATGGTGTGTAGGTGTTATGGTGGATCATTACACTACTGGATGTAGTAATGTAAGATGGATCAATACTAATGTACTTGTGTAATTTTAATTTTAGATTGTTTACATTTGAACTCTTCTTGCATTCTAAACGTTCGCCCAATGTACAGGTACACAAAAAGAAATACAGTGCTTAAAAAACAAAAATGACTTCAAACGAAATGTCCGTCAAGTATATCCTTTCTTCTGAAAATTTGTAAGTCAATTTTTTATATGTTTATTTGACTGGCGATTAACGCCACTTTCAACAACATTTCAGTCATATCGCGGTAGTCAGTGTTTTTTTTTTTTCAAGTGGAGAAAGCCAGGGGTGGATCAGTGGGAGCAGGGGGCGCATCCCTTGATACCCAAAAATGCTAAAAAAGGATAAGTTTGGGGACAATATTGGTCTTAATCTTCTTAACAAATCCAGAAAATTAACGAATTAAAAGGTCCATAAAAAGTAGCCCTCTTTTCCAAAAGTCTGGATATGCCTCTGGAAGCCGGAGTACCCAGAAATAACCACCGACCTTGGGTAGGTAACTGACAAAAGTTATCACGTGCGATGCATATGACACGCAACCTTTTTCTGTTGTACAAAGTCAGGCGCGAACTCAGGCCGTATAATTGATAGACTATAGGGATCTGTACCAAAAGGTTTAAATCAACTACCTAGAGCACTCACCACATTAATTTAATTTCCCCCTTTCCAGTAAAATTGAATATGCCAGTTTTTTTCACAACGTTCCCATTTTATTTGGATGGATTTAATTAATATTTGTGTATAATGTTACCATATGTTCATGTGATGTACATGTAGCATCCAAATTAACCATGTTTATTGAACATTTACAGAACACTTGTATTTTTAAACCACAGGGTCGATGCTTTTGCTGGTGGACCAGAGATCCCCAGGGTATTCACAAACCCAGTTGTCAGAATTATCTGGCATGAGTTTTACTGCAATATATTTTACAGAAATTTTCAGCATTCATTTGAATTTTAAACCCTGAATAACGGAGAAGGCTTTATTCCTTGTATTGCACATGTAAGATGTCCTTCCCGCTGGAATTGTATGCCTTTTTCGGTTTGTTTTGATAGGAATACTTAATTTTACAATGTTTGGATCTCAGCTTTCCTATATTTTGGTTGCTACTGATCTCGAGGTTATTCATTGAAAGGTACATATAGCAAACGAAATTAACCATATTCAACGAACATTGATAGACATGTCTCTTGGTAGTGTCATTTTTGTTCTATTAAATGCAACTGGGGTTTGACGACTTTTCGGGAAATGTGACCCTAGCATTGGTTGCATTGACCAGGACTATGGTCTCATTAGAACCAAACATTTGTAAGCCGAGATCCAAACATTGTAAAATAACTACTCATATCAAAGCAAAGCGAAACAGGCATCATGCAAAATCCAACAGGAAGGATAAGCACATGTATACAATATAACAACATGACCAGGTGAATTATCATCTGCAACGGAAGGGTAAAATGATAGTCACTCAACACATAACACCAGGAATATACCAAGGACTCTACTACATGACATATACGATATACTTCAAATGTTACACTTCCTATTGAAATTAATTTTGGATGTAATATGTTACTGATGAGAGGTTACTCTTTGAAATGTACATTTAGCATACAAAAAAAAATATCCATATCTATTCAACATTGTTAATATCATCAACACCACACACGATATCTTTGCAGAATTTCATGTCATATATTTTTTACCAAAGTTATAAAATTTGGGAGTCAATGAGACAGTCATCCACCAAATGACAGTCGAATTTAAACCTCTACAGGTACCAGCACGGACTTCAAAAATAAACCAGAGTCCATACCATAGACAATATTAACGAAAATCTTATATAACACACATGCACATACACACTAAATCATGTGTGCTATTTTCGGCTCTTTGGGTTAGACTATCATATGTAACCTACCTTTTGGTAGAGTCAGGCCAGGAGCATCGTATGCCCAGGCATAATGGATTCCCAGATTACCTTGACAGGTAGGTGCTGATTTGAAGGATGGGTGTTCCATTCCTCCACAGTTCCTAAAAAACGAAGTGAAAAAGAGAAATCATAGCTTAACCATGTTTGAAATGGTGATGAGAAAAAGAAAAAAATAATATTATTTTCAAATATCATTTTTCGTTAAATACAGTGATACATTTAATACTGAAACTATCAATAAACATTTTTCATGGTGTAGAATATTATACCAACGGCCTATGCAGTTTTGCTTAATCACTAAAGACTGCATCAAAGAACAGGAAAGAAATTTCAAATTACATTGTCGCATCCCTTTTCCAAGAATTTGATTACTATTTCCGGGAATTTTTGTACACTTTTCCGAGATTTTTTCCGATTTTTTTAAGCCCTTTTCCATGAAAAATCTTACGTTAGACATATATACTGCTAAGAGTCACATTAAAAATATTCAAAACATTAATAGAAAATTTACATACAGTGTTTATACTGGTTAAAGTAACAGACTCATACAGGTTGAAAACAAATATCTATCATAGTACTATGCTATGAACAAAATTGAACCTAGAGATGGGACAGGCTTCCGAGATAAACATTGAGAACATAATCTGCAAAACTTGGAAAGTCACTTTCCAGTATCAGATGTTTTGTGCTTGTAATCGTCTCAAGAACAGGGGCATTGATTCCATTCGATCGTTTCTCTGTGTGACCGTCCCAATACTAACAATATGATATTATCGAAAAAAATACATTTTTGTTGTATAGTAGTTATAATTTGTATTATTACCTGTATAACCATTTCTCGGAAAACAGAAATCAACATTCTAGGAAATGTACAAATCAAAATAAAAAAATTCTCGTAAATGTCCTACGCCCGAATACATATATATGTATGTACTTGTACATCACGTATAGTGGCAGATTTATAACCACTGTTTCAAATCGCGTGCAAGAGAAGGTAACTTAAGTGAACGTTCCAAAGTACTAGAGTTATCATTAGAGATGAGATTGGTTTAGAAAAACTTTTCATAAGCTTACCACACTTCGGAATTTGCTAACCCCGGGGCATCACATCCATACAGTAACATATGATGAGCAACCTTTTTGTTAGCATGGGGCTCAAATCCAACTAAAATATAAAAAAAGATAGTTGTATTTTGTAAACAAAAAGGTAAAAAGCTGCCTTTTTACGTTTAAAATCTAAGGCTTTTGAGGCGTTCAAAATGTATAGTCGTTTAAACCTATGTTTTCTTTTTATACAAATCATTATGTTCATAACTGTTTATATGTTAGTATATTCATGCCTATAGTTGCTTGTGCAGATTATTTTGGTACCTTGAAAGACTGGGTGCATATGATGATGGCAGTTTTATAGATTGAAATTTCAAAACCTCTGGACATGTTTTAACTCGAAAGAGGCTTAACAGTAACGTCTATTTTAAAGCTACATTATGCCATAAGGTATGGTTAAATCATTGATCAGGACTGCATTTTAAGAATTGTTCACTTACCGATATACGTATTTAGATCAGACAGTTTCAGTGGTATACATAAATACGTATCAGGCTGAAAAGGAAGAACGCAAACATCAGAAAAATAATATCGAATAATTTTTGTTGCCTTATCATTTCACTTGCAATTTTTTTCCTAAGAAGATTCGACGAACTTTTGGCACGCTTAAAATTAATTTGCCTTAAATGGTCGACAGACACATAAAACCAATCAGAATTCATCAAATCTAACTTGAGAGTACATGAAAAGAGGTATTTTATTAAACAAAGGTATGCAAAAAGAATATACCGCTCTGTTGAATGTTCGCATGCAGTTACTGAAAGCACACTCAGTTTCCTTATGAAAGGACATCAAGCCTATCAGCAAGAGATGTCATCAAACACAGTGTGTACGACGATGACAGTCTTTTTGATAATCATACATGAAATCACCAGCAAAAATACTTGGCTAAACGAATGAAAAAAGAATTAGTATCAAGTGTTGAGTCAATTTCGACTGATTTTTATCGTGTGTTTTATTGTTGTCTTGTTACGGCACTGTCCCGAGTTAGGGGAGGGCTGAGCGCTCACAAACTGGTTTAAAAAATTACTGCACTGAAAACTTCAGCTACTGTCAGCGCAGCTCACTTCGGAAATCACCTTTTTAAAATTTTGAAGATTTTAAAATGGGATTTGAATGGCATACTTTTTACTGAAAGTGTATCTAGGTATGTCG
>JAULBM010040359.1:0-10807 GCA_032357055.1 Geukensia granosissima
TGCCACTGGAAAAATTGCGGGTTGGATAGGGGCGGAAAATTTAGCCTTGTAACTGGCCACCTACGGACCACTCAAAATGAGCTGTTACAAAGTGTCTTTAACGTGCTTAAGACGTGGGATTTCCTAATCACGGGGCATCTTTTACGTCTCCCTCTTGACGGATTGTGAATTTATACATCCCCCACAATCAAGACTCCCCTTTTAGAGGACTTGCCCCCCCCCCGGGACGGAGATACCTGGTGCCTATTCTTTCCCCGTCACAACCTTTGAGAAGGGGAGTATATTATTAGTATACAATGTAAAACAAGTAAACACTTTTATATGATATCATACATATAATGACATCCACTAGATTGCGACAGGCACTTAATTGTGTGCTAGGGTTAAACACGTTTGTGTTTCATTAGTAGTGAAGTATACAACAGCAGAATAAAAAGATTCATCGCAAAGAGGATGTCACGATGTTACAAAAATCCTATCAGAAATAAGATCTGTAGAAGCAGATGTGTAAAACAAGTTGCCGAGTATTTATGAAT
Organism: Geukensia granosissima; assembly: GCA_032357055.1. Lineage (NCBI taxonomy): Eukaryota > Metazoa > Mollusca > Bivalvia > Mytilida > Mytilidae > Geukensia > Geukensia granosissima. Next base: position 537 of record JAULBM010040359.1, read on the forward strand.
GTATCATTTGGCATTTCTACATCAGGCTTATTCAAGAAAGCAACTTTTGTGAAGCCTAATATATGAACAGTACTTCATCCTCACGTGTCTAGCTTTATTCAATAAAAATCCCAGATTTATATGAGAGTTATGATTCAGGAAATGGAAAAATGATGTAAATATTAAACGCAAGAGATTTCGCACACACACACACATACACACACACACACACACACACACACACACACACACATCTTCATAGGAAACTGGTGGTTACAAAGACTTACTCCTGACTAGTTGCAGTTCACCACTTACAAAATATACATCATAATTCAGATGGCTAACAACTAAATGCTGATAAAAAGGTCAGACAAAACAATAAAACAAGGACAGGCTTTTAAAAAACCATGACTCTTGTACTGGGACAGGCTATATTCACTTAATGCAGATACAGGTATGGTTGTGAACTTTCAATCATGCTCATGCTTTCTGGCACAGTTGGAATATGTAGAGTAAAAGGTAATTCAACGATGAATGAAATTACATGTATCCAGCAATAAATTTCCCTGAAAATATAAGAGGGAGATCCCAAACAGCCTCGAAAATACAAGAGGCTAATATAATACAGCCTAAAATGGAATGAGGTAAGTTCTCGAAAAAGATCTAAAAATCAGACACATTTGAATTCCACGAGATAATCAACAGCAGGAAAATCACAACCAGTGAACAACTAGTTTTAAAGGGATTTAAAACAACATCAATAAACCACCTGAAACAAATCAATGCCAAGAAGAAGATGTCAAAAACTGTCTTAAAATAAAAGTGCATGAAGGTAACTTCAAAGTGACAGTCATAGAGAATATAATTTTAAAAATACCATGAGGCAATCACCAGGTAATGTCTGAAAAAGAAGAATTTTAAGAAACGAAATACAAAACATCCCTTCCTAAAGCAGTTTGATTTTCATCTAGGAACAACCTATTACAGCACAACATTTTTTTTAAATGGGGTAAGTTGCAAATCTGGAAAAAAGAATGATGTTTTATTGTTATATTATTTTTTCACATCACGCGTCGTTTGTTTTGCTCTTAACCCTACTTTTGGAAGGCGCAATATCGAAACGGCTGAAATGCAGAGAAAATGTTGAATGGGATAGTTTAAAAAAAAATCATTTTCAATCAGGTAAGCACTCAAACTCTATGGTTAAAATAAAATAATCAACAGCATTTACGGCAATAAATTAATCAAATGACAATCAGAAAATTAAGCGATACATAACATTAAGACTTACGTTACACGTACGTGCATTTAAACATGTAACCATATATGTGATGTGTCACAACATGGCCATCTATTGTAAACTTATCCAAGTCCTGAACATTTTCTTACTTATGGTAAGTCTATTCTGTTTGTGCTTCCTGTTGCACTGGATAATGTACGTCAGACTAAGTTTACCATGACTTAGGTCAGAATATTTCGAGTGTATATATTATTATGCGTTTTTTATATGTCAGTATGTCGTGTTACATGTCGCTGTAATTCTAATATTTCTGTATCTCATCCACCTGTCAAAACTTCTTTTTTCTTTTTAGACAGTAATATCTGATTGCTATTCTATCTTACAAAAGCATGTATTTTAACTTTGTCGTGGCCAATTTTGCTGGAAATTTCGTTTGCTACTTAGTGTGATGTCTTGATTTGTTGTATATATCTGACAATTCAAAGCCGATTTTTTTTTCATTTTTCCGCTCTTTTTGTTTTACTTTAGCTTATTGTTTAAGCCGACTTTGTGCAGATGTGGTCTTTCATTAATATTTTGAATTTTCAGTTCCTTTCATATTATTGTTAGTTCAAAACAACGTCGAACCTGTACCCCTTGTGGATAAATTTGTTAAAAGGAACGGAGAGATTCAAGGGATCGTTTTTGTATTTGTAAGCTTAATATGTAATGTTTCCATAGAACGTGGGATGAGATATCCCTTGTATCAAAACTCTACATTTGCATCCATGTTTTTGTATCAAATCTTTGTAATGATTATAAAATTGTGTAAAAGTCTTGAGAAGCTTGTGATATCTGTATCCCTGTTGCAAAAGTTTACCGGTAATACATGTATGTAGATTGCAATCAATAAGTCAGAAACTTTGGTTCAAACACGGACAAGTCGAACTAGTTGTGAAATGTAAACCACAAGGAGCTAAAGGCACCTCCCCATCAAGAAACGGAAAGTTAACTATAGGAAAAGAAAATTCGTCCCTTTTATCACAGATTTAAGTGTATAAACAACCCTGTTCAATTTTTAAATCCAAATCTAAAAAGGGAGTTCGATCATTACTGATATTAGATTTATTAAAGGTAAGTTCTTTAGGACAGTGTAGTGTTGTGTGTTCTATGTTTGTCTTTCGTTTCAGTTTGTTGGCCATGGTCTTGTCGTCTTCCGACTTAACGATTTCTGTCTACCCCTTTGGTATCTTCGAATTCCTTTTACGAAAAATTCCTTTGCAAATGTTTGAAATTCTGGCCGGATTATTTAGACATTAAACATCATCCAACTATCTAAAAGTATCATTAAACTCGTCCATTTATTCTGGGATGAAAAAGTGCCTTCCTAACCCCAGATTTATTAGACTCCTCAGGGACGTATATTTAAATACGTTCCTGGACTCCTTTACAAAACCTGGGATCATAAATACATAGGGATAAGTAGGTGCATGATCCTCTTCGTACCATGTTACTGTACACGACTGGATTTTTTTAGCGATTTCTTTGTTAAAACAGCCAATTTGTGCTGAAGTTGGAGAGAAATGTAACATTAGAACATTAATGAAATTCATATGTTTGTAAAGAGGAATGTTTGGGAAATAAATTGGTATAAATTTTATTAGGAAATTCTAAGTTTTAATCAACATTTCTTACGATTATAGCAGGGTATTATTTCGCTTTTTGTTTAAATTTACCAGAGACATATAATACAATGTATTGTATGTCTCTGAATTTACGAAGAGATCTGAAATTTTTGGTACGTGAACTATGGACGAGTTAGACATTAAGCTTTAAATATGTCATATTCAAAACTTAAATATTTAGAAAGAGTAAATTCCAGTGAGTGCATTAGTATATCTTTTATTAAAATTTGAATATTTTATTTTTCGTCTAAAGCAAGGAAATCATTAAACTTTTTCTGTTGTATCTTCAGGGACGTATATAGAGACGTCCCTGGTATCTTCAAACAGGCAATTTTCCTAAACAGGATCTAAGTTTCTTCTTTGATTAAATTTCTCTTTTTTCGAACATATTCTTTAATTTATAATCACGTGAAAGATCATAAAAATGTCTAAAAACTTGGTATACATTGGATTATTTTAAAGTTAACAAATTCAATTAACAGTGTAAATTTCGGCAATTTTATTGATATACCTTAAGGCACTCGCCGAAAAGTTCAAACTAAGATACTTTATAGTTCCTTTTGTGGAGTCTTGATTGATAATAAATCTTAATTTTCTTTGTTTTTAATGTAGGGAACGGTAGTGAACGTAACATAACGATGTGTTTGAAAGTACCGCTTCTGTAACTTTTTCAAGTCTGTATCAAATATCGCGAGAATCGAGATTTGTGTTTGACCTTCCATGAGAAAATGGCCACTCAACTCTGTCGGGTGGGATACAATGTGCTAAGAAGGACGCTTTATTCTAATATAAGAGCAGGTTCAACTTTAGCAGGTCCCCACAAAGCCCCAGACGTCCCAGATCGTATGTATTTTGTTTATAAAAATGGAGTATTTGCTAATTTAAAGCCAAAGTATACCGTTAAGCACATTTATTTAATTCACATTGACGGTGAAGTTTTGGAAGGGAAGTGTGGTTTGTTTCTCAAATCCTGGTTATTTCATGCTAGTTCAAAAAGCCGAAGACATCGGTGTATATTCTAACACCTGTCCGACAAATTTCTAGAATTTTAAAAACTTTGGGTCATTTACAAAATCTTTAACAAGTCCAAGCTTCAAGGTCAAAACTGTTTCTGGTCGTCACGTATCATGTCTAACATTAACTGACCATTGTTTACCTAGCCACGACGAAGTACAGGCGAACATCAGATGCTGTCATACATGTACAGTACTGTTACTGAGTCTTAATGAAAAAAAAAAAAACTGTGGATGCAGTGGCAAGTACCACAGCCTCTTGTTTCTGTCTATGTGGAGAAATACTATCAAAAAGGGATAGACAAATGCTTACAAATTAACATCATGTATGTCGTACAGAAACAACCAAAAGAATCCTTTTTACCTGAAACGATCAAGGAATGGAATGCCTTACCAGTAATTGTGTCACCACCAGGAGCCTTGAACATTCAAGGTTGATCTACAGGACTTAATCTAAACCTCTGTTCGATGTTTTTAACCATACTGTAGATGATTGTAAAGCACAAATTTTCCCAAATTCAGTTTATTTTCAATATTTTTCAACCTTTTATTGCGTATCCAAAAAGTGGCAAAATAATCAGCTTAATGATGGTGGCCGCAAACTGGTAGAAGTAGAAAACTATCAATGCCCAAGTTGACCCCTGTTTGATAGTTTTCCCCTGCATAAACAGAAACAAGCGCTGCCTGGAGGGAGTACTTCCAGAAACTCTGGAAAATTGCAGTCTGACCTCACAGTTTGCGGAGAAAATCTGGCCTCACAACAGCAGCTCATTTTTTCCGACATTACCTGAAAACTCGGTGAAGAGTTCCACATTTTTACTGAATTTTTTTCGAGTGTATTTTGAGATTGGCAGAGTATTCAATGGGAGTTATTATGCATTTTTACTGAGGTTTTTCAAGACAAGTCACAGTACTACACTCAAAACACATTTTCTAGTGAAGTACATCTTAGATAAAGACTGAAGTTAGTCCAAAGAACTTTATACCCTTTTTGGCTATAGATAATACGCGTTCTTTTACCCTAAAAAGGTTTCCTGGGGTTAGGGGTGCATACAATGTAACCCTACACGAAGTTCGGTGATTTTCCCCTAAGTTGTCAGATTGGCTATTCGTCTCCCTTTTTGATGATGTTTCAGTAAAAGAAGGCTTTTGGCAAAACATGAAATTTATATCAACTTTCACCCACTTGAATCCGTTCTATCGACACGAGAGAACTACGTTTACACTTGCCGCCATTTGTTATTTTTAACAAAACAAAACATCACGTGATCGTAAAGTGATAGACCTTTCAACAGTAGTTTAAGTATCTCTAGGTTATCAAAAGGTAGCTGCTTATTGTTAAGTTTTCTTAAATTTTAGTAAAAAATGATTAAAACAGTTTCTTTTTGTTTAAAAGTAAAAAAAAAACGGAGAAAAATTCAACACGGATTGGTGACTGATTCGGACCGAACTCAGAAAAATATTTTTAGCGCAATGTCACTTCCGGGTAGTAAATTAGTTGTTATTTTCTTCATATTCTTTGCTATTTAAGCTTATTTTTTAATTAAAAGTTGTTTAAACTGTTAAATAAGAAGAAATGAAGATTGGATCACCCTAACAAACATCATATTTACCGGACAGTGGTGAAAACTTGTATGATCATTACGATCTTTACTGGGACATTCTTAACAAAAGTCCCTGCGTATAATATATACGAACTAGACTTTTTCCTAGGTTTAGGGGGCCAAAAAAGCCCAGCGTATTATGTATAAATGCGTATTATCTACAACCAAATACAGTATAAGTAAAACTTGAACTCTGATACTTGTGCATATATTGAAGGTGTCTTCTTACTCACAGTGTATGATTTGCAATGATAAATTTAGGCATTACATATATCATTTATGTTTTTTATAGCATCTAAAGGATGTGGTGCAGATGAGGAGAAATGATGCAGAGGTACTGCGGAAGTTAACTAAGTCAGAGAACGGTAGCAATGGAGGTAAAGGTGGTGATGATGATGACAGTAATGGGATGCTGGTCCTATCTAAAGAGAAGACGTTACGTGTGGTTCGAGGTCTCATGGCTCTACTACTCAACATGGACTTCACTTGTAATGTAGACCTCTTCTTGGTCACTTGCAAAGTAAGTACTTCTTTGGCGTTAAAAAGCTCATTAAACTTAATCCATGCTTATCTTCAATGGAAATTGTTATGGTTATTTTTTGAAACTTGTGGCAAACCCTTTCTTCTTCCCAACAAGGGTAATCAAAATTGAGTTTCTAGAATTATTTTGTGTATTGCATGGCAGTGATTATGTTGACTAACACAGAAATGTAAAGCTGTAGATCTTGACTGTAACCTAAATAAAATCAGTACCAAGAGTGACAAACAATGATAAATAACTGTAGAACGTTATGTGTGTTTAGAGTCTTCCATGCATACAGTTATATTCCTTAATTTCTGATGTGTATGCTTAACGTCACAAAACCTTCTTGCAGAACGATACAATTTTAATGTGATGAAAAGCATGTACTGTAAAAATATTAGTATGCTCAGCTTCAAATTTTTGTTTATATTACCTATTGTGTACTGATGCAAAGTTTATAATGATCATTTCATGGGTACAAATTTTGGCGATAAAATCATGTCCATGAAGATAGCAAAAACAAGAACACTGCAAATTTACTACTTTTTACAGTAATTTGTTGTGGTGTTTCAGGTTTTAGCTACAGTATGTGTTATGACCAGACCAGCAGTAAGTCTGCCTGAAGCAATGACTGAGGACCAGTTAGAGAGATTAATACTACTGGCCTCCAACTTAGATGTACATTATGGAAATGTTAGTTGGGGAGGTCCATGGGCTGGACATGCCATAACTTGTCTTTTACAGGATATACTGGATGGTAAACAATTTTGACAGAGTTTTTTTCTTAATTTTGATATTGCAAAGCAAGCATTATTCATAATAATTTGAAAATAAAAAATGCTGGAAAGAGTATGATTTCCAATGAGAAAGCCAATAACCTAAATCAAAGTTACAAATATGCCTAATATAAGCAATCAAAATTCTTCTACTTATCCTATAGGTGACCTTTCAGTTTACACACAATGGCTATTTGACATAAAATTATCATATTCAGTTTGGATAACAGCTTTATTTCATTAATGCAATTCTTTCTTGTATAGTTTTATAACATTGAAACAAGGCTTACAAGTGACTCCTGATTTATTTAATAAATTAATTCAAAGTTACAAGAAGAAAAAAAATTGACTCCTGATTTATAAAATAAATTGTTTCAAAATTATCAGGAGAAACTGCATGAAAAAAGCATACTGACAATGATTTCAGAAGATTTTTTCCAGGAGAGGGCATATTCTTGTATGATATTTCAAAGAAAGATTTACTGGTCAGTTGGCTACAAAATATATAATATTATATGCAGTTCTTTCACACTCAGAGGTAATGGTATTTATTTAATATTGTACACAGGAGAGAAGTTTTATCCGATGCCCAGCACACAGACAGATTTAGGTGAGGATCTAGTTGGTCATGTGACTGATGAAAGTTTACCACACAGTGTCAGCCTGCCCACCATGTCTAATATTGAAGATCCAGAGGCTGACCAAGATCCTTCCAGTGGAGAAAATAATGGTCAGTAGCATACAAGATATTATAGCTTATTTTATAATAGATCCTGTTCATATGACAAAAATTACATTTGTCATGTGTTCCATTGAATATCACCATTCTGATTGATGTAAATGAAGTCACATGACTTGAAATTTGATGTTTCTCGGCCCTATAAAGCACAAGATCAAAGTGAGTGTGTGATCCATGACATCTTTGATGAAACTGTATTCAAAATGGCGATTAGGTATCAATATTAATTTTTTACTTTTTTTTAAGCAATGACCATATTAAAAAAGCAGATATTTTCAAACTGTGTTCCCACTGAACAACTTTGATTTTATAGATATTTGAATTTAATAATAAATTATATAAGGTAATATAAAACACATTATATTGTTCATAGATAATGAGTCTGATTACAAAGATGAACCATCAAAGATGAACTTTGACAAGGAATCTTCATTGATGGTAGACTTGCTATTAGATGAAAGTGAATATGATGATGATACATCCGCAAAACTTCATGAGTATGTTACAGGAGAGACTCTGAAACCAACACAGATGACAGGACCTATACCTGACATGTATGAAACCAATATACCTACAACATCTCTCAATGGGACTATAGAAGTATCCCCTGCTGTTAATATGTAAGTTAGCTCTTAAACCTAGTGGAATAATAATGAATATTGGTGTAAATTTTAATAAGGAAACAGTAAAAAGTTGATACATTTCTTAGTCTGGTTTTCAGGTAGCCACATATTCAAACACTTTGAGTGGAGTAATAATAACATATTTTTTGCCTAGAAAAAGAATTTCAGTTTTGCAGTTCAAGATTTAATAGTTACTTTATTTTATGCCTTACAATTTAATAATCCTGGTTCAACTCCTTTTTTTATTGTCATTAGCTACCGTTATGTTAGATGGTGCAGATAACATAAGACCCATGTATATGAATTAGTTTTCGTTTGTTTTATAATTCAGTTCTGCTGAAGACCCATGTATATGAATTAGTTTTCGTTTGTTTTATAATTCAGTTCTGCTGAAGACCCATGAATATGAATTAGTTTTCGTTTGTTTTATAATTCAGTTCTGCTGAAGACCCATGTATATGAATTAGTTTTTGTTTGTTTTTTTTTATTCAGTTCTGCTGAAGCTGAAAAGAAGAAGAATTTGTTAAAGAAAATGTATGCAGAGAAAGAAAACTTGGATTCAATGATTGCCATGGGGATGGGAACAAGCACTATGCCCCAATTTAAACAGGTTACGTCCTCTCAAGGAATGTCTACTGCTGTCGATGCCAGACTTGAATTAGGTTTAGAGACACAGGCAGAACTCAAGTTAAAGGTTAGATTAGAAGGATATTGTCAGATGATTCACATGTTAATTGTACCTGAAAATTGACATTTATTTAGAATACATTAAAGATTATGTTAAAAATAAAGATGTTTTTTTTTAATTTAAACTTTTATTTATACCAGCTTCTGACATATTCTGACTTGCAAATTTTGTTTTTTAATATTTGATTTTTCTATGGATGATTTTTTGTTTGCTTATTCATTGATATAAACTAATTTTTTGATTACAATATTGAATAAGCTGAAATTAACATAAAATAATACCTTTGATGGACTGTCCTCTTTTAGTTAATTTCTGCCTTAATGCAAAAATATATCTTGGTCATAGAGGTACAAACTTAAACCTATTTATATGTTATAACTTTTCCCTAGGTGATGGTATCATTACATACAGAGAATGTCCAGCAGTCTTTCTCCTATGCTTTGCCAGCCAGTCTACCAGTTGGGAACCATACAGATGTATATTTCTCCACTGACGATGAGCTCTCTGATTCAAATGGCTTTATAACACCTCAGGTACTAATCAGTGTATTTCTGTTTTAATACCAATATCAAAATTTATCATCCTTCCCTACACTTTTACACATTCTTATATGGGGTCATGAAAGCATCGACAGGATTTACCCATAGTAAAATCTCCAATAAATCATGATCTCCATGTGCTATGACTTCACAGTATGTTTGTAGCACAAAAATTGTGATGTCACAATGAAATTTGTGCACAACATATATAAAAGCAAATGGTGTTTTTTATTCATACTTACTTATTTACAGTATTAGAATCAAAATAATTCATGGCAGACATAATTTTTTCTATTTTAACATGGACTGCAATTATTTTCACAATCATTCACTACCACTCAGGATGAAGTTAATGTGAAAACAACTCCAGCCTATGTTACAATCATCAACAAATTACAGCTACCATGAACTATTTCTTAATTTTATGTGGATAATGATGCACATTATTTACGACTCAAAATGTGAGAGAAAACTTGAAAAAAAACTTAATAGTTCAAACCTTTTATGAAAGCTGAAATTAGTTATCAGAACTTTGAATGCTCAAATACTGCAAATTATCTTCAGAATCATTAGAATATGAAGCTTTGGGCCCGTTTTTTTTATATTTTAACTATTTGTATCAAGTCATTCATGTTCAGAGGTGTCAACTTTTGAAAAGCCCTTTGAGGGAGATCTCCCTCATAAAAAATTTTCAATGAGGGAGATTTAGCGTAGTGCCATTTGCGTGTCATTTTTTGCGTATGAAAAACAAAAAAAGAAACTTCTTTTATTATATCCTTCTCAGTATACACAAGTTCTACCAATATTGTATTTATTAAATATTTGTTTATGTTTTTATAAGTCAATATCACAGTTCAGGTGGGACCCACTGGCATGTTTTTGT
>JAULBM010040370.1:0-10806 GCA_032357055.1 Geukensia granosissima
GGTGAAAAAAAGTCAACTTGGGCAAATCAAGGAAAATATTTTTGGAAAATGTTTGATGTAATCATGCAGATTCAAGACCAGGATGTATCATTTTATTCTTATGTGAAAACTGGGACTAAAATTCTGTTTTTTAATCCCAGGTGGAAAGCAAAATCTTGTATGATGGATAAATGTATCAAGCAGTGTTAGTTTTTTTTCTGAATGAGAGCAAAATTACAGGTATCGCTAAGGCAATGATGGACAATTTACAGCAACAACGGCGCCTTAGGTTATTATGTCACAGGAAAAAAGAAACAACAAGGCAACGAAAAGAAAAAAAGATTGTAAAAAAGTGACAAGGTTGATGTACAAAGTCATTGTGGAAGTCTCAGCTATTGACAAACAAGAAATACACACGTCAACAAAAGCAAACATTCCTGATTTTCGTAACCCGAGAGGCATCCGTTATTTGTATGAGTTGTAAGATTGATTATTGCTCTTAATTGTTGGTGAAATAAAATTTTAAAAAATAAAAACTTTAATTTCACCATTACAGCTATATTGACATACCGTCCATTATGGGAGACAACTCTTATAAATCCAGAGATACGAAGAGACCGAATTTTCGAGGCAGGTAGAAAAGGTAAGAATGGATTTTTACTGTCAGATGAAAGAAGAAAAAATATTCTAGATTGAGGTAGTAGGCATGAGGCTGAAAGGCGGTTTAAAGATTGAGACCTTTATGATGTTCCAGTCACTCAATGTAAATACAGCGCAATTTTTAAAAAATGTCGTCAAAACACACAGGAACTTAAAATAATTCCCATCATCCATAGCAAAAGTCTATCGAGTGATATGTCATAGCGATCCGTGTTGATTCATGTTAGTAAGATTTGACAACTGAGCTGTGGATATTAGCTACATCATGTTAGTAATTTACTGTCGTTCAATGAAACTATAACTGAGTTTATGTATATCTTGTTCGTATTCCCGAGATTGCCATTGTCTGTCGACTTAATTTCCGCCTTTGTCTTACCTTTTGGTTTTCGTTCGCTTACTCTTTCATGATGTTGATATCCTAATTAGGCTGTATATCATGTGATTTAATTTAAATGCTATCTTATTTCATTATTTTTATTACATAGACAAAAAAATTCATGACATGCGTTGTAGATAAATATAATGCATAAATGATGGTATCAGTGTGAGGAAGTCGGAAACAAAACAAACTAGTAAACATACAATGTAGGGATATATATTAAAGTTGCTACCTAAGTAATTACTATTTATTCTAGATCTATTCTTTAGAGGTCAGTTAAATTTTCTTTGATAAAAATCAATTTTAAATTACATTTAAACAAACATACCTGCTAGATATGTTGTTCATGTACTGAGTTTGACTAATATGAAGTTGAAACATTATTTCCTCTTGTTATTTCGACTGTATTTTCACAGAACCTTACCGATGCCAAAAATCTCCATTCTTATCTGTTTACGGACTATAACAAGAATGTGAAGCCAGTTATAGACCAGTCAACAAGGGTTACTGTACAAATCGACTTTATTCTACTGGCTGTCAACGAATTCGATGCAGTTGAGGGAACTTTATCATTAGTTGGAGTTTTGAATTGTTCTTGGACCGACGACTCTCTAATCTGGAATCCTTCGTCGTATGGTGGTTTGACTAGAATAAGTGTAGACCAGTCAAGTGTATGGACGCCAGATATATTCTTGATTAATAGTGCAGAGCAATTTAATGCATTTGGAAAATCCTCCAATGTTAAAGTTTTAGTCTCGGAATCTGGATCGGTTCTTTGGAATCCTGGAGAAGTAATAAATACAAAATGTTCTCCAGATATGAAAAACTTTCCCTTCGACACACAAACTTGCACCGTTAAGTTTGCAGCATTCGGAGCTTTCATCAATGAAGTGACTTTTCTAACATCACAAACGAGTATAAATACCGGTTACTTATCCGAACTCAAAGGTTGGAAATTACAAAATACCTCTATTGAAATTCAAACGCCAACCATTGCTTTAATCACGTTAAATATCAAGAGAATTTCCACATATACTGTAGTCACTATTTTAATTCCAATTTATTTCATTGGATTATTAATCCCGTTGGTGTTTTTACTACCAGTTGAATGTGGTGAACGAGTATCTTACAGTACTACTATTTTCTTGTCGTTTACTATCTTGTTGACCCTGGTAAACTCCGAAATGCCTGCGATGTCGGATCCAGTACCAAGCATAATGTTTTACATAGAAGTACTATTAATAGTCAGTGGCATTGTTGTTATACTGAATGTGGTACTGCTGGCTTATCATTATTCTGATGGAGAACATGTCTCGGAATGTATAAAAAGGTTAATTTGCGTATCTAAAAAATCTTGTCAAGTGGAAGACTCGGACATTAATCAGAACATGAAAATAAATACGAGTAAGGTTAAGGCAATGAAGAGACTGAATATGATATTCTTGGTTGCAGCTTATATTATTATTATTCTGTTATCGACATTATTCACGATTATTACAATTTTTTAATGAAGTCTTGATAGGAACAAATTTAATTGTTCATAAAATTTTTATGTTATCATTAATCATACATGTTTTGGTAACCGTGCAAAGAGGTTTCCTAGTGAAATCAATTTTCATATTTCACAAAGAAGAATTCGAAGATACCAAAGGAACAGACAGAAATCGTAAAATCAGAAAACAACCATGACCGTGTGGCCAACAAAAAAGAAACGAAAGACAAAAAAAGTACATACAACACTACACTTTAATCTAAAGTTTAAGTTACACGTACCCTACTAAAACTATGGTGATTTCAGGTGCTCCGAAGGGTAGCAACTTCTGCTTCATTAACTATATCTTGTGGTACACGTCATGATTCCCAGTAGACAAAGCCAGTGTATAGTCACAATCGATGAATATACGGTATAGGAACAAGAGACATATATTGCATGCATGCTTTTTAACTCTGCAAATTAATGCAAATTTAATGCATCGCATTTATTGTTGTAAACAAATTTAATTGACTATGAATAACGATAAATTGTTATAGTTCTAAGTCAAATGGACGTCACCTTCAAGTTGAAATGCAAAATACAATAGAAAGATATTGGGTAAATCTGAAGAAACCCATATTCCATCTCCGTAAGAATCGGGACAATTGTTGCACCATAAGTTAACAGCCACAGGATGCCAACATGGGACTGTGCGTAAGAGCGGTAAATTAAGCCTAAGCAACTAGTAATCAACGGACCACTCAATACGAGTTGTTGAGGTCTTTAACGTGATTAGAGCGTGGCGTTTTTCCAACACGGGGTACTGCGGTAACGTTCACGTCCGAAACGGGTTGAGAACTTATACATCCCGCTCAACCAAAGGACGTCCTTTTAAGAGGGGATTCTACCTCCTGGCAGAGAAACCGATTTCGTAACCCCGGCTACTCTCGGGATGGTTGAGTAACATCCTGCCCAACCAATGGTCGCCCCTTTAGCAGGGGTTGTACCTACAGCGGTAAAACCAAATGGCTCATTTCTATATCCCCCCGCCACCCTCGTGGGGGAAGGGGGGCTTCGTTTCTTAACTACGACCTTAAAAGAGTGAACATCATAAAAGGCCCGTCATGTCCGTGCGCATTTGAATACGAAACATCGTATCTTTACTTTTTTAAATGTAGTCTTAATTACGAATCAAGAATCGCATTGACTGGTTGCAATGGGCAGGCAATTTACCCTAATAACTGGTTACCTACAGACCACTCATTACGAGCTGTTGCTAAAGGATCTTTAATGTTTGTTACCGTGATATTTTACCAACACGGAGGTAACGTCCCCGCCCAAGACGGGTTGAGAATTTATACAACTCGTCAATCAAAGAGCGCCCTTAAGGAGGAGTTCTATACCTCCTGGCGGAGAAACCGAGCAACCAATTTGTTAACCCCGGCTTCTCACAGGATGGTTGGGTATTTATACACCTAACCAAAGGATTTAGCAGGAGTTCTACCTGCAGGTGGACAAACAGAACCGCCAGCCGTCCTCGGGGCATACATAAATTAATCAATGGTCAATGATAAAAATATTTACATTCCTATTTTTGATATTTAAAATAATTACACATATGGTTGACCACATTGTACAATCTTTAAATCTAAGTTAAGCACAGATAATCTTGATCTTTAGATATCATAGATACAGTGTATAATATTTTATTGTATTTGTTCATAAGTGATTATCAATATTTGAATAAAGTATTTATACCTTGAAGAATGATTTTCATGGGTTATGATGCACTTTATCATTCTGATCATATTCATTAGTGGCATACATGTTACCTTCATTTTCTACCACCATAATAATATCAGATGCAGAAGCAAATATTATGTACATATGAATAAAGAGTTATAAATTAATTTGGCATCGTCTTGTCCATCTGTCCCTCTTTAGTTTTTCCTGATACATTTTTTCTCTCGGAAAACACTCTTAATACTTGAATCTTAAAGTATAGAAGTCAATAATTTATTTAATCTGTGTGCATTCATCTTGTCTTTCATTTTTTTCGTAGTCAATTTAGCCAACTTGAGCACTATTAACTTTCTGGACTTAGACATGCCAACTGTTTTTTTCTGTTTTCCTTTTGTTTTTACTGCCTTTATAGATTCATTACACATATTATTGAATGTTTTTCTTACTTTCGTTTTTCCCTCTGTGGATGACTTGATGGACTTATTAAGTGATGACATGGCATGGACTAAACTTCTTCCTGTTTTTGCATCTGCCTTGCCTTCTTGGGACATCATATTCATAGTCGATTTTAAATACTTTGAGCAGCCTTTTTAAATTGCAATTTTTTATTACAGATGCTCTTTTTCTGGGTGTTTCAGGCAAAGTTTATTAAGCTTTCCGATAAGTTCTACTTTCTGCTATTTTATTTGTTGATGCATTTTTAATTCCATCGATGTCTTTTATCTACTTGACTCTACTTGTGTTATTCAACTTTATTCTCACCCGCCACTTTTGTGTTCTATCAAAGCTCTCTTTCTTTTAAACTTTTTAGTTTTCTTTGTCTCTCTGTATTTGGGTTTTTCCTATTTGTATTTTTTTTCTCAGCTGTTCTTTTTACTTTTTTCTATACCTTTGCATTTCTTATCTACCTTTTTTCTCTTAGCCGAAAGACTGTAACATGATCATTTCATTGTTTCTTTATGCTCTTGCACATTTTTCGAATTCTGTGCTTTTTCTTAGTTCTTCATATTTTTATTTGTAAAATAAAAAATGAACAGTTCACAGAAGCATGTTTCATACTCTTCCAATCATACTGATAGTCAGAAATATTGACTAGAGTATTGCGCAACTTCTATTCATCGCTAATTGTGGTAATGTTAACCAAAAGACCAACTTCTTTTCATCGCTATTTATACTGTAATCCAAAAGATTGTTCCACAATGGTGCATTATGGGGAAAGAAGACATAAAAAAGCATACATGGTTAACCGGTTTTTACCCGTCAAACATCCGAAACTGGAAGGTGATTCTTTAAAATTCATAGTAAAAAAGAACCCTAAAGTCGACAAGCAGTTATACAATGCGTCACAAGAGACGTCCTAACTAGCTACTTTAACCAATAAAGGTACTTGGGATCAATCCGACTGTATTCATTTTCTACTGGGAACGTAAATATCAAACACAGCACAGTTAAATTATCAGACAAGAAACAAACCAAAACAAATAAACATGGTTACATTATGTACTGCTGGACACAGGAGCGGTCTCCAGAGCTCGACCCACAGAGCTGACCCAGCGAGAATCCCAGGTGGCCCTCTCGTTGGGGGTTGCCAGGTTTTAATATGGAAAGCCTGGCCGTGGATCATAGTGGGTAACGTGTTTGGAGAGTGTCACGCCCCTTGCATGTTAAAGATCCCTTTTGTAGTTTTCGAAAAAGAGAAGGCTAATGTCGCTACAAAAGGCTAAATTTTTCGTCCTTACCCATCACTCCCATTTTCCAGTGGCAGTCAAATCCGTTGCCCTGTTGTGTCCCACCCCACCCCTTTTCGATATTATTAATTGTTGAACTTGTTTTCGTCCTGAATATGGATGAAATATTTGCCACTGGACGTTAAAAACTAACAATCAATCAATCATACATACATGTATAATTGATAATTGTTTGAAGGCGTTCAATTTGAATATAAAAGCAGTGCATATTGAGACAGTTTCAGCTTCTTTAATCAAAGCTGATATAATGTATATGTAAATTAGGAATGCTACATCCAAGTATCTGAGATATCTATTTGAAAAAATTTACCCTACCTAGGGTACCCATACCATAGATTTTCGTGTTTTTCTCCTTACGGAATGGGTTTATAGGATAGATAGACCCTTCTACATGTAGCGTAGACCCTTCCAGTCATTTTGGTGGATCCGAAGGTCTATTCGGCATGGCCTGGGAGGTCTGAGCAGCCAAAGAGGGGTCTAAGCCAGGTTAATTAACCCCAACTAGAGTACCCATATCCTAGGTTTTTATTGTTTTTCTCCTTACGGAAAGGGTTAATAGGATAAAGACACCCTTCGACATGTAGCGTAGACCCTTCCGGTGATTTAGTGGGTCCGAAAGTCTATTCAGCCCGGCCTGAGTGGTCTGAGCAGCAAAAGAACGATCTCAGCTCGGCTAATTTACCCTACTTAGGGTACACATACCATAGATTTTCGTATTTTTCTCCTTACGGAAAGGGTTTATAGGATAAACAGACCCTTCTACATGTAGAGTAGACCTTCCAGTGATTTTGGTGGGTCCGAAGGTCTATTCGGCCCGGCCTGGGAGGTCCAAGCAGCCAAAGAAGGATCTTAGCCCGGCTAATTTACTCTACCTAGGGTACCCATACCATAGATTTTCGTGTTTTTCTCCTTACGGAATGGGTTTATAGGATAGATAGACCCATCTATATGTAGCGTAAACCCTTCCTGTCATTTTTTGGGTCCGAAGGTCTATTCGTCCCGGCCTGGGAGGTGTGATCAGCCAAAGAAGGATCTCAGCCCGACTCATTTACCCTTCCTAGGGTACCCATACCCTAGGTTTTTCGTGTTTTTCTCCTTACGGAAAGGATAAATAAAATAAACAAACCCTTCTACATGTAGCGTAGACCCTTCCGGTGATTTTGGTGGGTCTGAATGTCTATTCGGTCCGGCATGGGAGGTCTGAGCAGCCAAAGAGGGGTCTCAGTCAGGCTAATTAACCCTTACTAGGGTATCCATACCCAGGTTTTTGGTGTTTTTCTCCTTACGGAAAGGGTTTATAGAATAAAACAGACCCTTCTACATGTAGTGTAGACCCTTCCGGTGATATTGGTGTGTCCGTATGTCTATTCGGCCCAGCCTGAGAGGTCTGAGCAGAAAAAGAAGGATCTCAGCCCAGCTAATTTACCCTACCTAGGGTACCCAAACCATAGATTTTCGTGTTTTTCTCCTTATGGAATGAGTTTATAGGCTAGATAGACACTTCTACATGAAGCGTAGACCCTTCCGGTCATTTTGGTGGGTCTGAGGGTTTATTTGGCCCGGCCTGGGAGGTCTGAGCAGCCAAAGGGGGATCTCAGCCCGGCTAATTTACCCTACCTAGGGTACCCATACTCTAGATTTTCGCGTTTTTCTCCATACGGAAAGATTTTATAGAATAAAGATACCGTTCTACATGTATTGTAGACCCTTTTAATTATTTTGGTGGGTTCAAAGGTCTATTCGGCCTGGCCTGGGGGTCTGAACAGCCAAAGAGGGGTCTCTGCCAAGTTAATTTACCCTACCTAGGGTACCTATACCCTCAATACTTTGTCCTCGGAAATTTCCATGGCAGTGTAGGAAAAATTAATTCTGTTAATATCTGAAATTTAGAGAGGCTGATAAGCTTTTCAAAACACTGAATTTTTTTTCTAGCTACAATACTAACTTCATAATTCAGTTTCGAAAAAACATAAAAATACCGGTTGCCGGTAATTTTGCATGAGAATTGGCATCAATATTTTGTACTGGAAAATTTTCACTGTCGGTCACGTAAAAATTGAATTGGTGGGTGAAAAAATTTAAAGGGTTTCATAAGCTTTTCAAAATACTTTTATTTATTATTTTAGCTACAAAAGTAACTACAAAATTAAGTTTTGAAATATGGATATTTTCCAAATCCGGAAATATCCGGAGCGACTTTTGGAAAATGGAAATTCAATTTGAAAATTTTACATGTCGGTCATGTATAAATTGAATCGGCGAGTGAAAAACGTTTAAAGGTTTTATTAGCTTTTCAAAACACTTTCATTTTTAATTCTAGCTATAAAACTAACTACACAATTAAGTTTTGAAATATGGATATTTTCCAAATCTAGAAATATCCGGAGCGACTTTTAGAAAATCGAAATTCAATTTGAAAATTTTCCATGTCGGTCATGTATTAATTGAATCGGTGAATGAAAAACATTTAAAGGGTTTCATAAGCTTTAAAAAACACTTACATTTTTAATTCTAGCTATAAAAATAACTACACAATTATGTTTTAAAATCTTGATATTTTCAAACTCCGGAAATATCCGGAGCGGCTTCGGAAAATGGAAATTCAATTTGCATTTTTGCAAAAAATGCAGCCTGTTATCGTCGTAATAAGGCTTATTTTTCAAATGCACATTTATTATTTTTCATTTTAAGCAATTGGATGTCAAATTCAACATGTAGAAATAAAGATATGACGCAAAATCTGCGGCTATGTCATTCACAAGCATTTTTTAATTTAATTAAAATATGGGTATGGAGTTATTTGTACCTTCGGTGCTATCTGGTCATCAAAATTTGTATATCGGTGAAATGGTATTGAAAAGTAGTTATATTTTGCTTTATTTTAAACTTTGTTTCATGTCTTTATATAACTTTTTAAAAAAGTTATGACATTTTTAGAAGGAATAAAAAATTGGTCAGAGGGAATCCGAATAAAAAATGAATTCAAACATGGATGTAGAGAATTTTCAATGTCGGTAAAATTTAAAGGATATCGGTTAGTTTTTAAATTAAAGACCGTAATATTCGCTTTCAGAACACTTGTTTGTTTTTGTATTCGGTTATGGAATAAGGAATTTAAGGCGTTTTGAAATTTCACTTCCGGAGTCGGTCAGAGGGAATCGGATTTTGCCAGTCAGAGGGAGGATATGAGGGGATTTTCAGCCTTTTTTCAAGATCTGAATTTAGATAAGATTTGGATTTGTCAGCTGATGCTGAACGAGATTTTCCATTTGGTTTAACAGATAAGGAATTTCATTGATCCGTTTGTTTAAAAATTGGATTTGGCAGGAGATTTTTGAAATCTGTTCGCTTGCTTTGTTTGTTCAGTATTTGCAGCATTAGAAATCTTTCGTCCAAGATGTGCATGGAATCGATCTTTTATGTCAGGTTTAGCATTTATATCGGCTGTCTGAAAATCTGAAACGATTAAAAGCTCGTGAAGAACCGGAAGTTTGAGAACTGGAGGATGATGTCATTTCAGATTGATTGAATTCAGAAACAAAGACATAGTAAATCAAATCGGCCATGTAAATACAATTTTAGTTTCAATGGATCTTCTACTGGGTAAGCCTTTTTATCTTGTCAGCATATGAACTTGACGTAGAAGATGAGCTTGAGGCAGAGACCAATCTTCGTGCCTCTTTTTAGTTATCATGTGGTTTAATCCACAGTTTGAGCACTTATCGGGCAAAATTTTTGTCTTAATTAGCAGTTGTAAATATGGCAATAAACTAGAAATAAACCAACACTTGCACTGTCAAATAGTTTTAAAACTTGTGGTACATTTAATTCTTAAACTATATTCTTTTTAGTTGTAGATATCACGCATACCCGTACATTTTTGTTCGCGTTTTTATTTGTTCACGGTCGAATTTATCACCGCGCATCCAAAGCTTATTTGTTCCCAACATCTTTTTTCCGCATATTTCTGTAGTTCTTCCTTTTACTCGTGCCTGTGCGGTTAAAAAGTCAAACACATTCGTTGTCTATGTAAAATTTGTTTAATTCGGTTGATAGTTTCAATGTGGACAAAAAGACAAATTTGTCATTTTATACACGAAATGATGCAATTATAGTGCAACAAACAAATGTGAATCACGAGAATGTCAAAAATAACATTGAGCATACCTGTAAATAAGAATGTGGATAAAAATAAATTTTTACCAACAAATTATAACATCCAGTGAATGTTAGCTTTTTGGCCGCCAGTCTCTTTGTTCTGATGTGTTCGTTTTTAATTTTAACATTAAACTAATTTATCAACTAAACATTGACTTTCAAATTCGGTATCATGGTTAAATATGAAAACAAAAATTTTCTTATAGTGCGATTTAATAAAGTAACAGATGGCATTAATAATGTAGTCATCGTTTACGAAGAAGAAAACCAAACATGTACATTTACTACAGATTTATGTCGACATACCTCGTTGATACATTGGTTGAAGTAGAAAGAATGTCACAAATCAAGCTGTACTACAATAACCCCAAGAACATGAGAAGGAATTTATATCGACAAGTAGTTTGGAATACACTTGTAAAAAGTGAGAATAAAACATCCATCATCAATTGACTGAAAGAGTGCAGTGTTGCAGTAATTCCTTCATTTGTATACAGTTTTAGTTTTAGCCCAAGAGATATTATTTGATTGAACTTTGTAATTAAAGATCTGATGCTTTTCTAAAAACTGCAAATCCATTGTAAATATCCGAATTGCACACCTCAAAAACAATTTTGAAAATACAAATAAAATGTCGTCAATTTCTAGAATTAAGGCTTAACTTC
>JAULBM010040381.1:0-20599 GCA_032357055.1 Geukensia granosissima
ATCTGGTAGAGGACCACCTGCCTAACATTTCTGCCAAGTTTGGTTGAAATCTGTTCAGTGGTTTCAGAGAAAAAGATCAAAATGTAAAAAGTTAACAGCCAACGATGACGACAGACGCAAAGTGATGACAAAAGCTCACATGGCCCTTTAGGCCAGGTGGGCTTAAAAGTGACTCCATTATTAAAAATATTTTCTACATAAAATGTTCCTTCATGTTACTGAGTAATAAAAGAGTAAATGCTGGTGAACCATATCAGACCTAATTCCTCTTTAAAAAGTTGCCTGTTTCTTCTATGTTCTTCTGTTTCTGACTGTAAAGGCACTCTCATTGTCTCCACCATTGTATACAACACACTCAATATCATCCTTTAAAAGGAATATCACTGTTAAGTACTTATCATTCTGTCTGGTATGACCATAGGTAACAGAAACATTCAGATGTAATCAAAATTTTAAAGTAGCACCATAGTCAGAAATTTCTTATAATCAACATTCAACTGTTTTTTAATAACTACTAAAAGGATTTTTTAGTAGTTATTGACAAGATAAGGATAACAATATTTTAACATAACATTAATATTGATATAAACATATGAAATATATCAAGTCTGAAATAAAAGAAAATCATAAAAATGAAGAAAAGACTGTTGTGCTACCCCAAATAAATCCTGTTGCAGCTTCAGAATAATATGCTGCTGAAAACACAAAGAAGTTTTTATAATTTTCTGTAGTCGTTTTCACTAGAGTTTTTAAGTGTAAGATTGGTCGTAAGTGTAGAAACTTCATAGGAAAACTCATTGTGATGTCATAACTTAGGACAAAAATTACGCTTATGATATTTTGTGAAATTGACTGCTGAAGATTGAATGGCTTAATATCCAACAAACTTTGACAATACTCCAGATCATTCACTCAGAACTTCAAAGTGAATTTGCATCAGAAAACTCTCGTGTTAAATATTCAGGAATGTTTCATTTTCTCAGAGTATAAAGGTCTCAAAGACTTTCAGGCTACTTCCAAATTAAAATACGGGAAGTTCATTACAAAGTTTCCCTGAAGCTCTTTAGTATCTTACAGATCTTCTGCATATACATTTTGTTTTAAAATTTGTTATATTCCAAATTCAACTGGCATGTTGACAAGTTTTGAGATTCTTTTAAACAAAGCTTTCTTGAAAGGTAATCTGCCATCAAATCATAAGAATGAAGTTGCTTATTTTATCATGTGTACTGTGCCTGATCAAGCAACATCCACTTGGTATTGCTTACAAATGTTCAATTTCAATTCAATAAATCTTGAACATATGAAAACAATATTTTAAAGGATACCTGAGATCTAGACTGTCTGCAATAGAAACTGCAGGTTTGGACAAAGCTTCTGAGGCAGCATCACAATTTCTGAAATAAAAATACAAATAACTGAAATAAAAATACAAAAACCTGATATACATCCAGCATAACTATTCCAACTTATTAATGTTCTATTTTGGAATTTTTGCTTTTCTGAGATTGATAACAATTTGATTTTGGGCACCTGCAAGATTTAAACTACCTGGTAACAGGTTTGATTTTCAAGTGATTTTATATTATAGAATATATACTATAGTATGTTAATACTACAGGTAACACCCAAAGTACCAACAGGTTATAAAGCTATCCCTTCAAATCCTCAAAGAGATAATAAGCTACATTAAAATTAAGGTGGGCTGAGCCAAGAAGGGAATTTATGAGTCAATATCTTAAGAGGCAATAACAAAATAGTATCTTAATTGCAGATTTTAAAAAACTAATAGCTTATTTATATCATGAGTCAAAATTATTTTATCTCAGACTGCTGACACCCAGGATTTCCTAATGCTATTTAAATCTGAAAATGCATGGCCTTGTTACGTAACGCATTATATTTCTTAAGCATTACAGAATGTAACAAGTGAAATTCCTCTTATTGTAATTGCTGCATCACATATACAAGTTCAAGATATTGCATAAATCTTGAAATGTATATAAAAAGAAGTTTGAGAGGAAGATGATGATGAAGCCAAAAGACAATGAAGTCCAATGAATTTATAACAAAGTTACTCACTCTGTTTCCATAGACAAGAGTTCTACAAAAGATGCAAATATTCCATGTTCATACACCAAGTGTACATTACTATGTTCCCATTCTGTTTGTTGTTCCGCTGTATCACATTCACCAAATACACCTATCAATGAATTATAAAAATGCTAGACAATGTACACAGTGAAAGGTTTTCAACAGGGCTCTACATAAACTTTTGTAAGCATGTGTCAGTGACAACCTGACAAGCCTTATTGTAAAGCCCTATTCAAGAAAAATGTTTGTTTATGAAATAACACCATATGTTGAGAAATAAATGCCATATGCATTGCAACAAGAGTTCCTGACCTGTTTGGCTAGACTGAAATTGATCCCAATTTACAGACACATGAATTTTGCCCAGATATAAGCAATAAATACTGCTCTGTTTTAAACCCAACATTAAGGAGTCAAAGTTCCTTCCCGTGTATAAAAGCTAATTTTTGGATTCTGCACATACCAAAAAGTTGATTGTCATTTTTCCAAGTCAATAGTCACTGACAAAAGTCTACAGTGCTAGCTTGTTCCCTGACATTTCAAAATATGGATAAGGTAGTGTCTGTTTTTTAATTTGTTTTGTGGCCGGACAAATTTTTAAAAACTACCAACTGTCCAGGGTGAAAAACACACAAAGAATAAAAACACAGCCTTTGTGATAGATATTTCAAACAGGCTAACACCAATTAATAAAAGTTGAAATTTATTTTTGCAATAAATCTAATTTGTCAGGCTTTATTTCTATAAAAACATGCTAAATTTAAAACTATTTTACGTATAAATAAAGCAATATAAGATTTCACCGACTTGTTCAACCAATGATTTTCTGAAATATTTGTGTGTTATTAAACCAGTAACAGCAAAACCTACCACCACACACATGCAAAACAGAGAAAAACACAACTTTGGCCTAAGTGGTTAAGTAATCAATGTGCGTCTAGCATGAAAACAACAATGACATGTTTTTGGCTGAAATTCGCAATTGAGAAACCTTGGCAAAGTTTTAAAATTTTGTTATCTTTGTTATCTTTAAACTTCCCAAGTTCTGGTTTAACTTCAAATGATGAATTTTCAGTAGATGAAATGCCAATCGACAAGAAACCTTGCAAGATTGTCATACAACAAATTACCAACCTTGAACCAGATATAGAATAGAATGAATGGCATTTTTCCTCCTTTCCTTGTCAGCAACTTCCAGCTCATTCTGTAGATAAACTATATGTTTCTTCCTGACTTCCTCTGAGGACTCTGTCCATTTGCTGTGACCTATAATATACATGTAGATAAATAACAAATTTTTGTTCAGTTGTGAGAATTATTTTAGATATTATTTACTGGTACTATCATTTCTGTCTTTCAAAGTTCTTTAAGAACCCTTACAAATTGAAAATAGGCTATTATATATCCCATTCTAGTGGCAGATTATAATGTATTGGTTTTGACACTAAAAACTCCTATTTTCATTGGGAACCTAGTATCGCACTGCACAGAGACAATTTACAAATTAAAGAATGCACGTTTATTCCAACAAAAACCTTTAACACACTCCAGGTATTTCATCACTAAACAAGATCAAAGTAAACTCATATGCTAGCATTAAAAATTTTTAGAAATACTCCTGTTACTCAACTAAAATACAGGAAGATGGTATTGTGGACAGTACACTTAGTTCTGTAAAAAAATTTAAACATCCATTAAAATTTACTTGCAATTTAAAAATCTGACTTTCATGAGTTAAGAAATATTGTAAATAAAAGGTAAAATGTTAGAATATGTTTGTCTATGATTATAGGAAAAGCACTGCTATAATAATCTGAATTGATTTGTCAGGAAAGTATGCACAGTAATTTTCCAACCTCCTAGACAGAAACAATTCAAATAGAAGTGTGATTATAGTTGCTGTACAATTTAAAGTATAAAATATACAGATTTTACCTTTAGCTTTAAATCCATCTTCAAAACATTGTCTGTTGATGATAAATTCACATTCTTCGGTGTAACTGTACAACTCTGTAACATTTATAAATACTCAGTTACTAAGTGTATCAAAGAAGAGCTTATTCTAAGTCAAACTGCCTAGACTCTACATGAATGTTGTAAAATCATGTGCAGTCATTGTTCTTGATTGATGGTTGATACATTTCACCATTGTGTTCCATATGCTTTTATTACTCTTGGTTCCCGACTGATGATTGATATATTTTACTGTGGTAATTGGTATTTTTCATAAGTCTTGGTTCCTGATTAATGGTAGATATGGTTAATTTTTGTGTGTGACAGGAAGTTCTTTGATGATGTTTCAAGATGTTCATTGATTCTTTTTGTATGAATATCACTAAGAAATATGTTTAAACAACAGCTCATCATAATAAAAGTTATTCAGGCTTTTGAAAGGGTATATAGTGTGATATACCTTGAATGTTTATTATTTTCCTTTGCCTACAGCAGAGCAGTTTTGTACCCTGTCTAAAGAATGAAAAACATTTCTGGGAAAGAAATTCAACATGATAAAATGCTATTTAATGTGGCATCCATTCTCTTGCTGAATCAAGAAACCTTACAATTATACTTTTTTGGAAAGAAAGGATATCATTATTTTAAATGGAGATACCGGTATAAACAAACATTACCTGACATTTCACATTGATAAGTGTCTGCATCGTCATATAGAAATTCTATATCAGGACAATCTGTCATGCTCTGAAAAGAGATTTTTAACATGTATAAAGCAAGTTTATTAAAATATTTTGAAACAAATAGTTGATTCTATTAACAATTTTATGACTAGAAAGAATATATGTATAGTAAATGTTATTCATGAACAATTCTAAGGTGTATCATTAGAAACATGAAATAGAAAGCAAACCATGGGTCGCCCAAGGAGTCAGTTTCAATCACCTGATATCACACTGCTGTCAATCATTGTTTCTGGTCACAGTGACAGGATTGAATATTAACTTTTGAACCAGCTTGGCTAATTTAAATCTAAGGGTTTAAAGAATTCTTCCTATGGGAATACATGACGATGATGTATGTATGCTAAGCTAGGTTAAGCTGTGGCAAAGTTTTGCAGGATAAAGCAGTTAATTTCACTTAAGTTTAATTCCCATTTGGTCAAGCAGTTTCAGGGAAGAAGATTTTAAGTTATTTTTCCACAGATTCCTTTAATTTGTTGAACTAATTTTGGCTGAAATACCATCTTGGTTGACACAGGGATTAGTAACTACTAGTATTTCCCTCATAAATAGCGTATTTATATCTATGCCTTCGCTGTAGTTTTCGGCTATATCGTTGGAATAAAACAAGAGAAAAATTTTTAAAAAATACCTTCTTTAAGAGGAAAGCCTGTAGATTTGAAAAATGTTAATCACTTTATATTCAAATTGAATATAATTAAATTTACAAATTTCTTTAAAACAGAAATAAGTTTGTTTTTACTGCAACATTTTTTGTGAATTAGCTTGTTAATCAATCGATAATTAGGTTGCAATTATCTGTGAGTGCCTTCCGGGATATCAATAAAATTGCTGAACTTTACACTGTTAATTTAATTCATTAACTTTGAAATAATCTGATAAATGTATATCAAGTTTTAGAAATTTTTATGATATTTCGCGTGATTATAAATTAAAGAATATGTTCGGAAAATAGAGGCATTTAATCAAAGGAGAAACTTAGATCCCCTTTAGGACAATTGATTGTTTGAATATATAACAGAAAAAGTGCAATGTTTTCCTTGCTTTTAACGATAAATAAAAGTGCAAATATGACAAGATAATGATCATGTTGACTGTATTATACTCAAAACTGGTATCACTTTGGTAAAATTTTTCATAAGGAATAGTTTGGAGACAACCCCATTAAAATCAGATGAAAAATAAAAGTTTTCCATATTATTCAAAATTGAATTCCCCCCACTTGGAACCCTTTTAGCTAGACAACAGTAAGAAATAGATAAAATCTGTAGACTTATAACTGAAATCTCTCATTGAGAGGAATCATATGCAAAAAAAAAACCCATCAAAATCAGATGAAAAATAAAAATATCTCATCTCCTACAAAATCACATTTTTTAACCCTTTAAACCTTTTATAAAAAAATCGGTAAATGCTGCAAAAAATGCTTGCAGTAACTTTTGTTGCATTTTTCATGAGAAATCATTTGGAAAAAACCCCATCATAATGGGATGAAAATTAAAGCCATAAATCAAGTAGATGGAAAATATTTGATGTCCCCTTTTTTAATTTACTTTTAAAAAAACTTACGTTTTTTTATTATTTTTTATGCTAGTTCTACTTTTTGTTGCTTCTTGTCTGTAATAAGTGAGACCGCTATAAATTTGTGCTAATAACCACTGGACTAATAACTGTACAAATACTGTATCCAAGGATCATATGTTTTGGTACGACATACAAATATTTTTATAACACTAACAGTGCTAAATATA
Source organism: Geukensia granosissima (assembly GCA_032357055.1). Classification (NCBI taxonomy): domain Eukaryota; kingdom Metazoa; phylum Mollusca; class Bivalvia; order Mytilida; family Mytilidae; genus Geukensia; species Geukensia granosissima. The sequence continues at coordinate 6,542 of JAULBM010040381.1, forward strand.
CGGTAATCATGACGTCAAAGTAAGTGCTAAATAGTAATATTAGAAAACCCTTATCCCTTTTGGGATTCGTCTCTGGAGTTATTTTTTTATTTCGGAGGTGGCCAAATAAAAAAATAACTCTGGCGACGAATCCCAAAGGGGATAATAGAAAACCCATACTGGTTACAGGCACTTGTGTCAAACAGTAGGTATAAACTTTGTTTATACTGTCTGACACAGACTGGGCATGGATAGAAACAATTTGTATATACTGTTTGACACAGACAGGGCATGGATAGAAACGGGTGCCTGTAAATGTGTGATACTGGCCATAGCTAGAGGATACGAGGAAATCTCGACATACTATCTATTGCCCGGGTTTGGGCGATCGTATATCAGTGACATAGACCGAGATTACTTGGTAGTCAATTCCTTTTAGGGGTGGCTTATCATCCCCCACACGAGCTGCAGAATGCAGGTCCAGAGGAAATCATCTCTCACTACACTGACAATGAAACTTGATAAACAGGACATGTTCTCAACGTCGTTGAAATGTTTCGGACAAACCAAATACCTCTGTCAAAGAATCCTCCCTTTGCCTGCGCAGCAGGTCCCTTAATTTGGGTAAGCCCTCGCCCTTTCTGGGCCCACCAACATCCATCATTTTTAATGTAAAGGGAGGCCACCAAAACAATACCGCTTCTCTCCCTTCTCGACATACGGGCACTTAGAAATATCAAAGTACTACAGTTCTGTTGATGCGAATACCATCACGTATATTTTTATTCAAAGGCATTGTATTGCAAAGGATATAGGAGTCATTATAAAAAAATTGGCCAAATTTGTGTATGTCTACCATCTTCATCCAAAGATATTTTTATTCCAATTACTCTTTTGGCAAAATTGGTGTCTACAATCAAATTTGATGATATATTACACCTAGAAAAGATGAGATTATAGATTCCTATATTCTCCCATAAAGTTTTATGCTCAAAATGTTCAAACCTCCAAAACTGATATTGTCCACACCTATATTTTGACAATTCAATCAGTTATAAAAATTCCAAATCAGATATTATGTTTCTGATGTCAGTACAAATATGATTGAATATATTAGCAGGAAGCAATACTCATGTTCACTCTTATCATAACTATTACATTTTAAAATTTGCTCTTTAAAGTTTTGTCCAAATGGTTGAATTCCTTCCTGTTACCAATGGATTATTTTTACTACTTGAAGCACTTGATGGGCCCATATCTACATGTATTTTCTCTTTATACACTAATTAGAAGATCGTCATATCTTTTAACAATAAATTCCATACAAATTTAATTTTGAGAGATCACATATTGTTAAATTTGAGGCGATCCAAAATGTATGAATTTATATTGGGATACTTTTTAATGTTGTCCCCCGTTACATTGTTTTTTTGTGCATATGCTAAGGATATATTACAAGGAATACCATATATCTTCAAAGGTGTTTTGTATATTATTTAATATTTATCATGTATTGCAAGTTGTATATTTATTTGAAAATGAATGAATGGAAAAAAGTACCGCGTAATTCTGTTCTGTTTCTTTCATTCATGTTTCTGTAACAGCAAAGAATGAGCAAAATTTTGTTCCACCTTTTTACATTCATTCCCAATTAATTAGACCAGAATTCATTTGTAAATCGGAGGATCAATGTCACAGTGGATATCATCTTATTTTGATTGTTTGCTTCAACTTAGAAAGTGGAAAAACTAAAAATTATAACAGAATTTCTCTACTGTTACATGTACTGCCGTTTGGTAACATCAAGGAATCAAATCAACATCATCCATTGTTTTCTTCTTTTTAAATATTCACAGATAGTTATGTAAAGCCAGTAAATATGACATCTTATTAGGTAAAATCTAAATAAAAGTACATTTATTACTAGAAAAGTGTGGTATGAGCAAAAGTTAAGTTTAATTCCATTCTTTCCTGTTACTTTTTCATTCCTGTTCCTTTTTCCTTACTGTTACTGTCACAAGTTAGACATTTTTTTATAATGACTCATATACTAAGTTACAGTTTTTTCCTATCAAATTTTAAAAAATTGTGATTTTGCACACGTGCTGTTTACACGTAAAAAGTCAAATCGGCTTGTCGAAATCCCCAGGCAATGTAAAGTCAAAATGGCAACTGCTTAGTGATTTCGGCCACCAAAACTGTGTGTTATTAATGGTAAACGTGAATATTTACTTTCCAATATATTACAAGTTTATTTTTAAAGAAAAAAAATGGATAATTGAAGGAGAATTATTTATTATAAAGAATTAAAAATTTATTTTGGACTGGGAGTAATACATTCTTCAGCTTTGACAAAACGAAAAAAAAAAAAAGATTTTCTAAATGTATTTAATACAAATTAAGCGACCCGATACAGAATCCAAAATGGCGACACTGGACTTCGTGACAAAAACAGAAATTTGCATTCATTAATAACACAGAAAATAAACCAATTACGAACAAAAACGAATCTGTCCTTTTCCTATCTATCTGTTATTTTGTAACTTTGAATGCTACTACTTTAACAAGTACAACATCTACAGGATCCAGAACGGTTCCTCGTGCTCATTAATCGTATCCTTTCTGTTGATTTAGTGCTGTCGGCCCAAACACAATGATCTTAGGTCAAAGAAGGTGTCGGCCGAATTCGAATTATCACGGGAAAATTAATTTGTAGTCTACATAGTACAATTGAACGAATAAAAAGCCCTGCCACGTGCGACCTTCAGTGTTTCTTCTGTGTAGTCCGGAGTGTAGCAATTAGAAAGTGCAGGGATAATGATAATCTGTTGAACTCGTACAATCCTGAAAGGGACGACGGTGAACGCTGTTTGACTATTGTGAGACTTCTACTTGGTGATGCCCGCTCTTCATGTCAAGCAGAGTAGAAATTATTAATACCATGTGCGTCAAATATATCCTTGCTCCTTGCAGTGTATAGAAATCCTTCAAAATATTGGCGATAGTAAATGTACATGTGAAGCTTTCCACCCCTTTTGTCACAGAAATCGACATTTTACGACCAAGGTGAATGCAACGACTTATGATTGTTATAGTTTTGTAGATGGTCGCGAACTTCGTCGAACCTTTATGGTGGTTGGCTGTAAAGTTGCCATCTAAGGAACATTAATACATGTATTTAGATTTAATTGTCATGAATATTAATGAGGGGAGTTACTCCAATTTCTGGCTTTGTCATAGTTTTTAATGCCTAGTGTTGTTTTTCTCCAATGTTTATAATTATTAAGTACCTATTGGTTTTCAACGTCAAAAATTTAATAAGCTGCTAGAGCTTTAATAATCGGATGCACTGTTTTACAGGGGTCGTCATATAAAATGGTATCACGTTCAAAGAGGTCCAGTTCAAGTCACCCGTTTTCTATGAAAACTATCCCCTTTTTAAAATAATCACATTAAGAGTGCAAATCGGGAAAAATCTTCCATGATGTGGAGAATTGTTTCCCAAGAGGAGAGCAGAGGACCGAGGGTAAAGACGTAGCCTTTCCAACACGTGTGGAACATCTACAATATGCACGAATTAGTTTAACTTTTTTTTTTATTTCGAATCAATCATCTAAACAGGCAGACATAATTGGAACAGATTTGTGCGCGTCAATGGCATTGAATGAATAAATGGAATGAACAATCAACTTTGCCATAAATAAAATATAAAAACTATTGGATTACAAATAATTAAAGATATTAATACTTAAAGTTTAAAATTAAATATTCAATAAGATATAATATAAATAGCAAATTTAAACTGAATAAATATGGCATTATATACGCAATGTGTCCTCAAATGTGTTTAACCTAGTAAGCCGATTGGTTGATTCAGCCATAGAAGACAAGGAAGAGTGATGTTGCCTCCAATGAAAAATGCATAAAAACGGATGAATATTGCTTCTTTGTATTCATTCAATTTTTTAAAGTAAATAATAACAGTAGCAATTACATAAGCATACTATATGAAAAAAAACACAAAACAAATGCGCATGCACTTAAAAAATTAAAAAGTACTACACAGTATTCACAAAGATCATAGTGTAGCTTTTCACACTTCTTCAGGACTTATCGATGGACAACTGGTATTTTTAGTCGTCCCACACTGATCTGAATTAGGAAAAGTCGTGTAGTTCATCTTTGACAGCATTTGCTTTTTCCTTAGTGACCATCTTGACTTTTGCTTGTATTAGCTTTCTATTGTTTGCATTGGCTACAATAAATAAGTGACTTTTCACAGGAATGTATACAAACAAGCGGCACATGCATGCAATATCCTCTGTGTACATTTTAAGGAGTAACCTCTCATCAGTAGCATTAGAAAGAAAACATAGGAAGTCAGAGATTCAAACATAGTGAATGAAGTACTAAAATCCAAACAAATCGAAAAAAGAAGCCTAATCCGATGCTAGGAACAACTACTGTGCTTTTTCAGTTCTCTAGAAGCAGAAAATTTCTAACAAATATTGTTTTATAAATTTCATGTTAGACAAGTCTGACATTTGGGATAGTGGACATTCTTGGGGACCCCTGGTCCACCAGCAGAGGCATCGACCTAGTGGTTTCAAAATACAAGTTTACCAATGTTAAAAGAATATGGTGAATTTTTTATATACTTTAAGTGAAAATAAAAAGGTATGGGATAAATGGCAGAGAGACTGTACTCAAACAACGAGAAGAAACAGAGTAATTTTCAAGGGGTAACCTCTCGTCAGTAGCTTATACCAAAATATAGGAATTCCGAAATCCAAACATAGTAAATAAAGTACTCAAATCCATACAAATCGAAATAGGAAGCCAAATCCGACGGTAGAAACAATTACTAAGTACAATACGTTTCGAAGTCTTCCGAAGCTTTTCAGTGCTTTAGAATTAAAATACAAATGCACCAAATTTCTTTATATCATTATTTGATAAATTTCATGTCAGACAAGTCCGACAACTGGGATGGTAAATACCCTGGAGTACCCTTGATCCACTAGAGAGGCATCAACCCAATGGTTTAAAATTACAAGTTTACACATTAGATTCATATCTATAAAACTGGTGTAAACATTATAGCTGAAATCAATGACCAAAATTAGTTCATTCGGACTCTGTTTTCACGTACATTTCCTATTATTCACCTGCAGTGAATATTGAGCCACCCGAGCCTTTCGGTTTATGAAGGGTTTTCTTAGGAATCTTATGTGCAGTATAGCAACCAAGTCATCTAAACGTTAGATTATTTTTATTCAAAGTTGTATGCAAACAGTTTAAATATTTTAAAATGTATTAAATATTATTTATATTTGTACAAATGATATATATTAGGTACATCCTACGCTAAAATACCACAAAATATAAGCATGTATTACTCTAATATTGCTTGAAATCTCTAGAATTGTAAATAAATGCTTAAATAATAATTTTGGTTGTTGAAAGGAGACACAATGAAAATTTCGCTTAGTTTATGTGGTTCGTGCATGAGACTATGGTAGTAATAAGTTATCTCGATAATTCCCAATATACATCATCAACTTCATTTACAGACCCGTCCATGTCCTCTTTTACTTCATGGTATTGTAGAACACAACGACCCCGAACAACGCATATATGTAATATGTTGATCACAGAAGACTAACTAACTAACCAGCAATTTAACAAACTAAAACAAACATACCATACAAGAAACCATGATGATCTGCATTGCAAACCAAGTGATCTTGTCTATGGATTAGAGTGTAAAATATGTTGATTGGTTTATGTCGGCGTAACGATGGGAGGGCTGCTTAGCCGCATGGATAAGCAAAGATCAGACATCAATAGAAATTGTCAAAAATAGTTCTACCTGCCCGGTCATTCTATTCCTTCCGTGCGAGTGGACTAACATTCAAAATCCATCTAGAAAAAAGAAGAAATAACTGGATAGGAGAAGAACTACCATACCCTTCCCGAATAGATGAAGGCTGTGAGGTCGTTAATACAGACAGGAATTCACAAGTTGCGACCACCTATGAATACATATCCTAACTCGGTTTTTAAAGATCCGAATGTTGCCAGACATCTCTATGAACTACATTACAAATATGTTCCTGCAGACAAAAGCCCTTAACAACATTGTTTTTTTGTAAATCACGCCACATTGACTGCTTGATAAAGGAATTGAGCAACCCAACATATAGCCCGACGACATTTACTAAAGATGAAATCATTGACAATCATCTGTCAGTTGTAAGAAATATAAACTACGTATGCAGGTGTGGCTGGAATGTTGATAGAAATGAACGGAAATTTTAGAACAGAAATTCAAAGTCATCTTCGTTTCTTGTCGTTAAGTTTTGTTCTTAACCCGCCCTTACTGTTGATTTCTAAATGTAAGTTGTGTATATTTTTCAGTTGATACGCTACCCCAGTGCTTGCGCTGGAAATTTTGGACATATTAATTTTGATGTTTTCTGCTACTCCGCAAAATATTACGGAGCAATAGCAAAAAATGTCGGTCTAGTACAAATCGTGGTTCGTCCACGCATTCCATTTCAGTATGCTCTCGTTCTGAACGTTCCTGAAATTTAAAGCCACATTCATTCAATCAACTAATGTTAGCAAAGATATAGCGTAAATGTCAAGCAGCCACCGCCAATCTAGATTTTAACTTCGATATCTACATTGAACCAGTTCTTTACTTTTCACATGTACTCAAAAAGTACCCGAACAACAATAATATGAAAAAAAAAACAACAACAACTAAAGGGGAGGTTGTCCCCCGTAAATGCCCACAGTTTACTGAAAGCAAGCTCAGGCTCATTAGGCTTTACCGTAGACATAGTCATCAAGGTTATTATTAAGTGATGTAATTAAATAAAAAACATCTATAAAGATCAAATCTTATATCGTCAAATATTGTGTTATGATGGTATTGACTGTTTCCTTATGCTGAAATTAAACAGGATCTGGCGATTAAAATTTGTTGTTGTTGTAGCTTTCTGAGTAGGAATTAGACAGTCTTATGATAAACGTGTATTTATTTTTTTATTTTCAGTTGCAGAATTAAAAACTGATCGGATAGGTATTGGACAATACTAACATTTTGTAGTTGCATCGCAATATTTCAAATCAAGTAGAAATGTCTAATAAACGTTCAGGTGCAAATTTTAGGTTTAATAGTTCAACAGAAAAAAGAAAAGAAATATCTAAATGTCTCTCTGTCACGAAATAAGTGTTCCTGTGTCTCAGTACCATTTCCACATAGCCTACATATAAGATACACGGAAACATTCTGCATCTACTCAAAAGCAAAATTCTAGCATATTTCATAGACATATTATTACAATATATATCTCTACAAAGAGATGTCTTATTAAAAATAGTTCTTCCGTTTTCTTGCTCTGGTTTTTAAATAAATTGTTGAAATTGAAGTAAGTGTAGAAACTTTGAAGGAAAACTTATTGTGACGTCATAACTTATGACAGAAATTACTTATGATATTTTGTGAATCGTATACGTATCTACGTCAAAAACAAAAAAAAGCATGTTGCATCCTCTAAATTAGTTTAAACAAATTTTATTTGCAAATTTTTGCAAAATGGATCAGACAAAATTAAAATTAAACCAACTTATGAAGTCTTATCCTGCTACAATATCGTACAATACAATTTCAGCATGCAAATATATACAAAATGTTAACAATAACAGTTGTATAAACATAAAATGCAAAAAGGGAGAGAAAAAAAGAAAAGGAAAGAGACACAGATGTGATGTTGATAATGATGTGTGGGGATTTTCTTTTAGGGGTGTTATTTTGTTAAACAACAAGGAAACGATCTGGTTCTTTTATATAATCGAAAACATTTTTGAATATAATATCGTTCTGCTTATTGAAGTAAATTTCTGCCACAAGTTAAAAGAATAAGCATAAGGTAACCAACTTAGTAACTGTTGGTGTAAATTTGTGTATAAGCTACAATCAAAAAGAAATGTTTTGAGCCTTCACGCCCATGCCCGCGCCTACACGAGGGGTCCGACACAATATTGACTTTATACAGGTCTTTATTTAAAAAGGAAGCCGTATTTCTAAGCTGAGTCAGGACTATATTAAGTTTCCTTGGTCCAAAAAAGTATTTTGACACTTATTTATTTACTGAATTTATATTTTTAGTTCCGATTTATTTTTTTAAATAGACTCTGTTATACGTAATAATACATCCAGACAATTCCACTGTTTAATGGTAGAGGGTACAAAAGAGTCAGTTGTAACGGAAAGTCTACAAAATAGTAAAATAATATCGGCACCGTTTCTAAAAGGGTAGGTTGTGACACTTTGTAATATTGGAGGTATTAATTTACTAAGATAATCAGGTGTATTGCCATGTTGAATATTGAGGAACATTTGCAGTTTACGTCTTACAAGGATTCCCAGCCAAGTTCAAGATAATGTTTTTCTGAGAATGTAAAACTTGGAAGTCCGGTAACAATACGGGCTGCGTCTAGTTGTATTTTTTCTAATTTATTCATATATCATATCCCACACTTTGCTGGCGTATTCGAATAATGGGTCTTATGTATACCAAGTATAATTTTTCTAAATTTTCTCTACTAAGTCTGTATTTAAGTTTTCGAAGAACATTTAGATGTTTAACTATGCTGTCAGTAATATTATTGATATAGGGATTCCATTTTACGTCTTCGCTTAAAGTAACACCTAAGTGCAATCTCTTTCATGACAAAAAGAAAAAATTCAATGAAGACAAAAAGGGTTACGGTGATATTTAATGACGTCGTTGGTGTTTTTGATCTTTAAAGGTTTGATATCGGATCAAAAACTAACGTCTAAACTTTGGTTTTTTGGTTTGATTTAATACAAAGATAAACAAGGTTAATTCTCGTTTATATTCAACAGTACCATTACGATTTATGATAGGGCTAGGATTAAAGCTACCTTTTTTGTTTTTTCTATTGTTTTCTATTAAAATCATCAGTCTTTTATGCGATTAAAAACTAAATGTCGGTTAATAAAACCTGCAGCCCTCGTTTCTTTTGATTTATTTTTACAAACCATATATTTTTTAAGAGAGCCGAATCAATTTTAACCGATATATTTTGTGTGAATTGACTTTTTCTTGATTTATCTTTCAGATATGCATTATGCCGTCATGGGCATCGGGGCCGGGTGCATGCGGGGCAATTGCCGGTCCAGAAACTGCATAATATAAGCATATTACTCGTCCAGTAGTTATATAACAGAGACAACGTGCCCCCTTTTTTTGCTTGTGACATTTTGAAGTTTGCCCCCTACTTTCCTGATCAGTCCTACACCTATGCGCCTTAACAACCATCAGCCAATCACACAAAACATTTGCTTACACTTTCAAACAATATAAACCCAGTTAAGTATTTTATCGGAAGGAAGAATTAATTCAAATTGCGTGTCAACAACGTAAATTTTTTATTCCTGTTTATCACAGTAATTAACAGCATCTTATATTTATACTGTCATGTCAGTGGCAGTTTAATTTCCGGGAATGGCATTGCATTATTCTTGCTTGTGTTATGTAATAGTTTATTCAGAATTGATTTTTCTTCATTTAAATTAGTGAATTCTTTACAAACATAGATATTGCTAAGGAATTGGCCCCAACTAAGGAGAAACAGGCCAATTGATTTCATCAAGGTTTAATTTTGAATAGAATATAAGATTTTTTATGTCATTCAAATAATTCTTTTTTGTTTCATATAAATTCATACTATGACAAGTAGTCAACATTATAAGAATACCTCTTACAACCTAAAACGGGCGAACGGGAAAAGAACAAGTCTATAAACACTTATCATTTGCCCGACATTTATTTCATTTGAAAAATACATGTACAACAAATATCGACATATACATATTGTAGTTCACTAAAACAAGTTCTTAAAAATAGTGCCTGGCATTTCTATCTTTTATCAGACAGATTGCAGTTAAAATAGAAAAACGAACATTGAAAATGTCTAAATTTACTGCGTACGAAACGTTTTTCTGGATTAACCTTCATCAGGTACGCTTGGGTCCAAATATTGGAAAACATGGAAAATCACAGGGCGTGGAGAGAGCCCCTACTATATTTTTGTGGTAAGACTGATCGGATCAAATAACTTGATAAGACGATCTGTTCTGCTCTGTTCTGTTCTGTTGTAGTGCATAAAAAAACTATCTCCATTAGATATGGAGCAATTTCTGTGGAGACTATTCTTAGTTCTTTCTTATGCAACATTTCGCTTTCTTTTGGATAGTGAAGCGCCCATATATAATGTTCTACAGGTCCGTTCGTTTTCCTGTTTTCGTCTTTCCATTCGTCTGTAGTATCCAATCATTCAATGCATATATATACACACTATACTGTTTTAGATGTGCTCCATTGCTTTAGTTGCATGCGGTATTGGAAGTCCATTATATTTATAGATGTGCACAATCATGAGCCATTATTAGAATATAAATGATCATATTTTCAAATTTACCAGATTTCCGCGTTAATATTAGTTTATCAAATAGACAAATAGGTATGCAAATAATAATAAAATCCAATAGTTCAAGTAAATATTTGTTGGAATGACTGTTAATTTTCAGATAATAAATCAAATCTTACATTTCAATCAGAAACATGTAATAAGTACACAATATAAGACGGATATATTGAATAAGAGAAGAAAATTCTCTACTTGATTTTTGATTATAGCAAGACAATTATTGATAGAGGGCTAGTCTTCTAGAAGTCTTCATCTATATTTTCCAGTTTCATTAAGTGTATGTCACTCCCACGTCTGAATTGCCATGCCACAATTTCAATATATAAATGTAGAGAGATTGAAGAACAAGATTTTATTTCTGATACAAAACAAATATTTCCCAATTATATTGTTCTTTAATTTCCACAAACTTTTTATTTTGGTTTTTTTATAGACAGTATAAATTGCTGAAATTTAGCATTGGCTATATTTTATTTGAGAGTTTACGTTGATATTACATGATTACAGATTTTGAAATTCTGGGCCCAGTTGTTCAACACTTTTAACTCATGGTTAAATTTTAGCTTGTAGTAAAATCCTGTACAAATCAACCAAATTTAAACTGGAGTTAAATTTAACTCTAATTTAAATAAGTTGGACAACTAGGCTGGTTGTTTGGCGTGATGTGGTGAGGTTGCTTTAGAGTGTACCCGTACACGGGTCCAAAGTATGGGTATATCCACAACTAATTTAAAATGGCTTTTGAAATAAGATGAGCCTGCTAAATATTTCGTTACAAACACTTTATTGATGACACTCAGTATAGTGGTAAGAATTCATTTAAAGTCTTTGTTTTGAAAGGTTACTTGTGCATCCTTTGTATTCCACACTAAAACGAAAGCATAATCTTCCTAAGTATCAATATAAAAATGAAAAGGATTACCTCATGTTTATCAAATATTCTTCTAGTTATTTGTTGTCGCGACAGAGGAGCCCTCAACTACTGAAGAACCGTTAATGTTCTTTGACCAATGCAAATCTCTGACACAGATTTGTATTAACCATCTTTAAGATTTGAAACATTATGAACAAGAGTTATATATCAGGTTTGTGCAAGTGTTCTTATGTCTTGTTGTGCAATATATAAGACTAATAAATATTGTCATTAATACAAACATACGACACTATTTAGAAGATTTTTTTTATCAATACATAGATAGATTACGCAACATATCTGCACTCATTGTTATAATATAAAAAAATGAATCAACATAACTGTCAACAAAATTGAAGTTAAAGCAATTATTTATGTAAATATTGGAATACCATTCAAAATTAATTTATCGATCGAGATATCGTGCCTGTTCCAAGAGCACCGGATTTTTTTAACAGAGGGTTGTTTTTGTTCCGTCTAAATTACAATCCAGGAATTTCTTATAAATCGTGCCATTGCTAAAGTAGGAATACGCAGTCGAGTATTTACAGTCTATCAGCAATGGTTAAATTTAATGGTGAAATTTTAAGCCGAATCGGTATAAATGTAAAAAGTTCTAATTACCAATGCCAGGCTTTCAACAATCGACAAAGATAAAACAATCTAGTATAATCCCCTACTAGAATACCATTTGAAACTATTCGAATGTATCATACTACGTAAAACATGCAACAGCAAAAGAAAGAGAACGAAAGCCACTGGAATACAGGCTCCTTGCTTATATTTACATTTTTTCTATGATATAAACCAAGAGAGTAAACGATTTTCATTATATTTACGACCATTTGGATAAATTTAATTTAACGTAGGAAGAGGAAATTTGGAACATTGATTACACTTTGTATGGGGCCTGTGCCAAAGGTTTTGGAATTTTCATATCGTCCCCAGGACTGGGCTATAGAGGTAGCCTTAGGGTACATTTTTCCTTTGTCATGCAACTCCTTCTGTTATTTGGAATACTGAACTGAAACTTGAGATGTAGATTGTGCCAAAGGTTTCGGAACTTTGATAATGCCCGCCCCCGGGGTGGACATACACTGGTAGCCTTAGAATACATAAATCCTAGTCACGCAACTCCTCTGAGGTTATATGGAGTATGGAATTGAAACTTAGCTCAGTTATTGTACTTTAGATGTAGACTGTGCCGAAGGTTTCGGAATTTTGAAATTCCTCCAGGGGTCGGGATACACAGTTGCCAAAGTGTACATTATTACATTATTGTAAATATGTCAATACCAGTTAAGATCCCCACCCATTAACCATATATAATATTAATTGTTATCTGAAGCGAGGTTTAATTGTCACCCCCTTGGGACTGGCCAATTATCAAATCACAAATTATTTCAAAAACTGTTAAGATATCCACTCCTAAACCATAAATTCTAAGTTTGCATGAAAAGTCAAGTTTCATGGACATGCCCAGGGGTCAGCCCACCCCCTTATTCTGGAAATTACAAATTATCTCCAAAACAAATTAGGATCCCCACCCCTAAACCATATATTTTCTAAAAAGGCATGAAGCCAAGTTCCATGGGAATCCACGGAGGGAGGTCAACCCTACTCCCCTTTATCAGAGAATTGCAAATTATCTCAAAAACCATTCAGATCCCCTCCTCCTAACCATTCCAAGTCGACATAATAAGGCAATGTTCATGAGCATCCCCGGGGTCTGCTCCACTCCCTTATTCTAAAAAATTACAAATGATCCGAAGACCTGTTATTCTACTATATACATTACTGAGAATTTTCGATAGTTAGTTTTGAAAAAACATTTTTTTACTTACTTTTATTTATACTATCAAACACCGGGATAGCTAGGGGATATGCAGCGTGGCTGCTTCGAGTAGTTAAATTTTATTATTGCACCCAAGAGTTGGTAGATCATAATGGTATCAGTCTATTTCAGCTATTCGAGGACTTGTTACCTTTATTTAAGAAATAAATTTCCTCACAGATTAACTCTAACCCTAATTAAAGAGACAGAATGTTCGTACCCTTTCGAAGCACCTAGTATTACTCCTGTTTTGTAAAGGGGTTCGCGAATCTTGGTTTTCATTTTGCTGTCATCTTGCTTCTTTGTTTGTTTCAAGTGTCTGTCTTGTCAGACAAGAGTTGTCTTGTTTTGCAAACTATGCTTTATCTATCTCTCACATGCAATTGTTGTTTAGTTTGAATCTCACTTTTCTCGTATAGTTTCGAACATAATATTCTTAGGTCATGATTGACAGACATGATAAAATGAGTAAAAAGTTCTGACCACAAATCGAGAATGAGTATACTTATTGATTTCGGGACAGGATTTAGTACCAAGAAATCATTTTCAGATGCACCAATAAGATTGTGATTATTCTTCCCTTTTTGGAAAAAATACAGACAATTAATTAAATGTTTTCTGATGTATCAGTTGTATCTTACACGAAAAACATTAATTTAACCCAAAGAGATTGACATAATTTTTGCCTCATCTTTTTCTAAATACAAATAATTGTGTAAATGTGTTATTCCAGCTTTAGTTTTCAGTGTAGTGTTGAGTGTTCTATGTTTGTCTTTCGTTTCATTTTGTTGGCCATGGTCTTGTC
>JAULBM010040382.1:0-10806 GCA_032357055.1 Geukensia granosissima
GGCGTTTTACAGCATGCCGTAGGAAATGGATATGTGAAAATAAAAAGGTAAGGGATGAATGCCTGCACTTCAACCACGGAAAAAACAGAATGAATTTACAAATTTAGAGGTCTCCATATGGCCTTCAACAAGGGTGGAATAACAGCTCTTATTCGCCCCAAATAAAAAAAAACCGTAAAGAGGTAAAAAATACTGGTAATATCTGAATGTTATAAAAATGTACATGTAACAAAACATTTAACAGAAAGACAAACCTATGACCACAATTCCTGACTCGGAAAAGGTCCATAATTTTTTATTCGGGACATGCATGTGACCATTGAGATGGGAAAACTAGTAAAGTGGGTACCCAGCCCTCCCTCAACGAGGCCAAAGGCAAAAATGAAAGCCTTGAAAACAAAAGCAGTAACCGACGAACTACTAAAATCAATCATGTGATTTCTAATAAACATCACGCCTCTCAACACGTGATGTCATCAAACACAGTACATGTTTGTCCAACGATTTAATACTGTGTTGTAAATAACCGCGAAGAAAGACAAGATGACTGCAATGTCAAATTGATTAATATTTGTGTAAGGAAGCGATACGTTTATAATTATCTGTACCAATTAATACTAATTTTAATGTCTTGACTACTAAGTCGAAGTTGTTCCCTTTGTGGTTAAGTTAGATAGATTTACTTTACCTTTACTTATGAAAATTTTGTTATTTTTAATATCAACAATAAACATCCTTAAATGCTCTTTCTATTAACATTTTATGAATACATTATTTGCATTGCACTCCATTGGGAATTTTTTGCAAAAGTAGTCAAATTCAGAACCGCTGATTTTTTCTATATAATAGTTCTGTATCTTCTGAATGTCATCTGAACAATTAGTGAACGTGCTGGCGTAGTTATAACCTGTCATTGCTGGACTGCTTGAAATTTTGACTGAAATATAAAAGAAATATCAATTCTTATATAAGACTGTTAAATTTATTTAAGATACAGAATGTTAGTGTAAGTTAACAAGGACATTAAAAGGTGGTGAACTTTTGAGACCTTTTACATTGGCGCAAACTTAGCAGAGAAAACTGTCATTGTAAACGTTTTTGAGATATGAGAATTTGAAAATTTGGCGGGAAAATGTTTTCTCATGGTTTTCCTTAAGTTTTGTCTCGGAAGGCTCTAGCTGTTGAAGACCCCGAATCACAAGGATTCATAAAAACTTCAAAAGAGCATTTGAAGATGTCTTTAGTGACATTAAGATATGAAAAATAGGTGTCAATGAGCAATAAACATTAATGTAACAAAATGGATACAATCAGAGGAGCTCGCGAATCTAAAATACCTGAATATTATACCTTCGGACAAAATCCAAGTGTGTTGAATTTGATGCAATAATAACGGTATTTCATTATCTTTGTACTTTTTACCTGTGTTGATTTGCTTCAGAAATCATGTACCGTTGTTATGGAAAAATAGCAAATAATGTTCTTTTAAACATAACTTGGTTCAATAAAACTTGCTAAAGCTAATGTTTATCACCTATTAAGATGAAAAGTTTTAAATTTGGCTGACTTTGCACATGACCTGTGTGTGTGTTGATCTGCGAAGGTGTTTGATCCAACAAGTCTTCCTTTTAAGAGACATTATGAGAAAACCGAAAGAAAACTATAGTGTACAGCCCACTGACTATGCACTATTTGGAACAAAGAAAGAATGAGAAATCACAAGCAAATACCAAATGTGCACGGAAATCTAGTGAACTAAAGGCAACAGCCTAAAACATTTCGCACTAAAAAATCCAGAAAAGATTTG
Organism: Geukensia granosissima; assembly: GCA_032357055.1. NCBI lineage: Eukaryota > Metazoa > Mollusca > Bivalvia > Mytilida > Mytilidae > Geukensia > Geukensia granosissima. The sequence continues at coordinate 1,808 of JAULBM010040382.1, forward strand.
AATTGTGTCTTTATTGCATGTATTTTATATTCTTTCTTTTAAATATATGTGTAGGATTTTTTTACCTGAACAGTCTGGTATGTTGTTATCTGGTGTCCAAGAACCTGAAGCACCACAAACGTAAAAGTCATCTGGATTTACTCCACGTGCAACCGTATAAGTGTCTTGACATAGAATTGTACAGAATCGTCCATAGTCCGTTTTCCAGTTGTTACACACTAAAGCGCCATTTACTGGAGCATTTATATCAGGACATTGGTTTGCTGTAAGAACACAACAAATGTAAGGATAAAAAGACAATTCTTTCTTTAATAATGATAAACATATTTCTTTTTTTCCAACAAACACCCTTTGTATAGAACGATAGATTTGATTTTCAGATTGTGGGGTACGGGTTGATTGAGATTAAGAAACTAAAAATCTTAAAGAAAAAAATCTTGCCTCGAGAGTAACTGAAAAAAAATCAGGCTAGTTTAGAACCTGACAAAAAATTCATTAAGTCCTTTGAAGAAATCAAGCTGTAAGGCATCATTTTCTTGTATAAATCTGGATATTTTATTTTGCATTTATAAGTATCTTTTCTTGTAGAAATTAAGAAATCTTCATATCATTTTGTCAGATATGACCAAACTGAGTATAACTTTGAAAATTACTTACGCCTTACGCCTATTGTAAAAACGCACTCTGTCGACAGTCCATTTGATGGTTTAAGGGCTGAATAGCTGATATTAAAATCTCCCCAGGGAAATATAAACTCATTAGTGAGATAATTAGGTGTGACTGTTATTCCAAAGTTGTGAGGGTCGTGGAATTCTGGTATTGGCCAAATCACGGATTCGGTCAAACTTGAGGTTGTTAATTGTACATCTTTTGAGCAATTTGTCATTACTGGAGGTTGAACGTCTGCAAAAGTAAAAAATGTCAAACACACGTCCACGCGGGATTATAAATATTCTATAAAAACGTCTTGGTCTGTTATTCCATTATTTAAAACAACGGTATTAAAAGTTATTCGCCATATTGCAATTTTTAAAATGAAATGAAATTTGTAGTTTTTTGCATCTGATAATTCTAATGCGTCTCGAGGTAAACTCAATTTGCGACAGTAAAATCCACAATCTCAAAGCTTAAAATACCTTAATCTAAGACGAATGTCAAGGTATTGCGGGGTCTGCCACTTGCTCCTCAAAACCTATTTCCAAGTTATTCTATCAGCAGTAAAAAATGGGCTCCAGAGTTAGTGTGAAAAAAGCCATTCTAGAAGAGGCGTTAATGAAATGTGGATTCTAAAAAACTCCAAAGATTTGTTAAAATGCCTCAAATCAAGGCCCCTTACCTCTTGCAATAGCATCTAAACATGTTATTTTCTCCCTTGTATATTACTATTCCACATTCAAAACTCAAAGAAAAATTAAGAGCCTTAGTTCAACTCTGTTTTGTTAAAAAAGATGACAATCGCAGATTTAGATATTTGGATCTAGGGAGAACAAACCTTATTTTGTTGTTAACCACCCTGATTCTAAAAAAGTACTCAGAAGATGATATTTGCGGAATGCTAGATTTCTTGATTGACAACATATTTGTAATGTTTGGCGGGAGTGTGTTTCAACAGACTGTCGGCATTCCAATGGGGACCAACTGTGCACCCCATTTCGCCGATTTATTCCTTTATTCGTATGAAGCTGATTTAATACAGAGCCTTCTACAGAGAATAGAGAAAAAGTTGGCTCAATCTTTTGCTTTCACGTGACGCTATATAGATGATGTCTTTTCACTGAATAACTCTAAATTTGGTGACTATGTTGACCTGATCGATCCCATTGAACTTAAAATCAAAGATACTACAGAAACAAAAAGTCTGCTTCTTACCTAGACTTACACCTAGAAATTGACAGGAAGGGCGGGTTAAGAACAAAACTTAACGACAAGAGAATTGACTATGATTTTCCGATTGTTAACTTTCCGTTCATGTCTAGCAACATTTCAGCCGCACCTGCATACAGAGTGTATATCTCACAATTGATACGCTACTCCAAGGCTTGTGCTCCCTATAGGGATTTTATTGATAAAGGGTTTCAGCTGACTAGAAAGCTTCTGAGCCAAGGGTTTCTCAGGGAAAGATTAGAGTCATCACTCCGGAAGTTTTTCGATGACAGTGGATATCTTCCGACTGTCATGAATACAAATCCGTTCCTATACCGGTTGTGACTAACATCGATTGTGGCTATACACCGGCGTTGACGACTGAGTAACACCACGGGTGCCTCTAGTGGAGCAGGAGTTGCTTACCTTTCCGGAGCACCTGAACTTACCTTGGTTTTTGTAGGGTTCGTGTTACTCCTGCTTTAGTTTTCAGTGTAGTGTTGTGTGTTGTGTGTTTGTTTTTCGTTTCGTTTTGTTGGCCATGGTCTTGTCTGTCTTCCGACTTAACGAATTCTGTCTGCCCCTATGGTATCTTCGAAGTCCTTTTATGAGCCTTATAACCTACCAATGTCACAATTTTTTCCTGACCAGCCACTACTACATGTGCAAATGTATTCATCTGGTATATTGGCACATGTTGCTCCATTTTTACACGGGTTGCTAGCACATGAATTATAATCTGTTCAAAATACATAAAAGTAAATGATTAAACAATTCAGGCTACAATGCTTGGATGCATTTTAGAGTGGTTTGAAAAATATTTTTGATTTTGTGCTTCTGATTTCATTTGGCATTTTCAGAAGCTCGAGATAAACGAATTTATTTAACCACATATTGATGCATAAATGTTTAAACTTCGAGTCAATTTTTGGTTATGGGCTGTGACTTTAAATCGGCACTAAATATCAATCTATCATCATTTGAAATTTAACTAGTTTGGAATCTAACAGTGATGCGGCCTAGTTTGTGCTCTTATTAACAAAGATAGTTATAGCTCGTTTTTTGCATAATATGGTTATCGACTGTCCCACGTTGTCTGACCTCTCACTTCCTCGTAACGTGAGATTGCTGGTCAAATATAAGGCCCATTTGCAGAGGATAATTTTTTCCCACTTAAAGAATCAATAGTGACTGAAACAACGAGAATGATCTAAACAATATACAATTCCAATTTTCGTGTAAACAACTTCAAATATTCTAAAGATAAACTAAAGTCCAAATTAAAATTACCAAAATGTGCGAAATTTAAAATTTTAACAGAGAACTACTTTGTAACTTCTGTTAAATCGAGACTTGAAACGGTTTTGAAACAAGCCTCCAACATGAGAAGAACTGTCTTTAATTTACAGTCAGAATACAAAAAACGTAAAAATGAATCACCGTCATAACGTGTGATATTAAAAGCTATAGACGAGTACAAAAGTACTACATAAAAGTTTCAAAGCCGCCACCACAATAATTTTACTTTGTCAACATTAATTACATGCACAACGTGGCTTTATTCCACTCCAAGTGGCATTTAATTGGCATGTTCTTGTAGTTGATCCATCCACCAGAAGATAACCCGTTTGACAGCTGTATGATATTGAACTACCATATGTGTATGTCCCACCGTTAACATACCCGTACTCTAGACTTCCTGGATTCCCACAGTCAACTTCTACATAAAATTAAAACATTAAAATTTAGCAATTTGTCATTAATGAATTATTTTAAATGAAAAATGTTTAATTTTTTATACAAAGGAGTCAAATGATCATTTGAAAACAAATAAAACATAAAGATAGTTTCATTTTTAAATTCAATTACAATTATTTATTGAAATTAACGTATCCTAATCTCGACTTATCATATTTATTGAAGTAAATTCTTACGAAAGCCACAGCAAGATCCGTAGTACCCAGTTACACAGCTGCAAGAGTAACTGTCTGATGTTCCTCCATTGTAACAAAATGTATTACACCTGGAATCATCCCATCCCATGTCACTAGTTGCGCATGTGTTAAATTCAAACACACAGCCAGCTTTATTTGTGTACAGCCAAACCTTTCTTGATCGCCAACGAATCCCATTACATTCACTGGAACAAGTTCCCCAACCCTCCCATTCCTCCCACCTGCACCCACAATAATCCCACTGCGATGTTATTCCACATTCAATCAAATGAGGATTATTGAAGAACCAAGCCAAGGTTGTGGCTATGAACAAGCTTGCAAAAGCCTAAAAAATAATATCTATTAATATATGTAAAAAGAAAAATGGATATATTCTTACAGTAACTCAGTAAAGAACGTTAACTTTTGTAAGACAAATATTTTATTCTCTTTTTGTGTATTTCACCGTAAGAGACAGTCAAACGGAAACAAATCAACCAATCAGCTGATTGGGTCAACACTCTTTGTTGACATAAAATACTATGTCACTTTCAGATGAAACTGGTATTTTGAAGCATATATCTAATTTATTTCAACAAACTATTGTTGATTTTTGTTCATTAATTCACTATTTTTTAATTTTTTTTTATAGCAAGGTCTTTATTCCTTTCATTAATGAGTAAATTGAGATGCACGAATCTTTCCAAATTATATCCAATAGACCGTTTCAAAAATGCACGGGAATTCAAAGAAAGCCATTGTTTTGTTTTATTTTCATTGGCCAAGATTTCATTAACAAACACGATGCGTTTTAAGAGGACGGAAGTTGAACTTCTGAATCGATTGATTGTCCAGGTGATTCATTTGAAATTCAAATTTAAAGCAGAACGGAAGAAATAATTTCTCAGACTATCTGGTATATCTCCTAGTTTCGACTTTTTATTGGAACAGGTTTTTAAAAAAAAAAATGATATGCTTTAATTAATAGTTCTATAATTTTAATGATTATGATTCATTAATATCAAAACGTACTACTTTGGAAATATGCTTTAGTATCGACCCTTCATCAGATAACAGATCTTCAACATGCGCTCATTTAAGAACAACTCATATTCCATTTCTGTTTGAAGAACTCTTACGTTAATAGAAAAACTAATAGTTTTATTTGTAACGATTGTAATTAGTCCTTTTTTCTTGCGGTGCGGAATGTAGAAAATCTCACATAAGAGGTAAGTTCCACAAATGTTGAAAATAAATTAGTATAATAACCTCCAGCTTTAGATTTCAGTGTTCAGTTTTGTGTTTTGATGTTTCTCGTTTGTTTCATTTTGTTGGCCTTGGAATTTTCTGTTTTCTGAATTTATTAATTCCGCATGTCACTTTGGTATCTTTAATGTTATGCGTTTTACACGAATCGCGCAGACAACTGGATATAACTCCAAAAAGATTCGTAAGCGTCAGTGAACTTGTATCGATAAATGTACAAAGACCTCGCTATATATAAACAAATGTATAAATCAGTGTATGAATTTATAAAATCAACAAATTATGAATTGAACCTAAACACATGTGCTACCGTTACATAAAATTTGTGCCCCAATTAAATATTGTCGACTTCTACTATTCTTCCATACGATAAAGTCCTAGGACAAAAACACATTGATGACCATGAAATATTTTCCCTTTGTTTTCTTTTCTAAAGAAATATATAACAGAATGGGCACTATTTCAAAGGGCACTTTTGGCTTACACTACCGTTTTATACAATAGAAAATCAAACAGTCTGACTCAATCAAGAGACATTGTCACGTAAAGTTGTCTCCCAATGACTGTTCAAATAGTAAATCCACATAACCAGGTAAAATGACCAGAAACATTGCAGGCAAATACAACTTTACCACCTACTTATTATAAATTTCAAAATTTTAAGGTATTGCTGATGTTGGGATAGGTTTAATACAATTTCCATTACACCATCAAAACTGTCTTCTGTGCATTTAATATTCAGGGGTCAAACATTCCCATATCAATTAATAAACTACTTGTATGCATTCAATGTGCATGTGATGTATTGCGGCAGAGGACTTAATTTAGCGAATGATCAAGATACATCAACAACTTCAATGAAAAATTAAAATTTCTGCTATGCAGAATATAAAAAGACGCCAAAATAGAAAGGGGCGTCACGTGAACCCTGCACCAATCCAATGAGCCCTTTCTGTAGTAGTGATATTTTGTAATTTTCGAAATTAATAATCGTGCTTTAACATTGGCAAAAAATGCCCCATTTTAATTCTTAGACGCCTTAGTATTCTATTTACCTAAAAATGTTCATATGTACATTGTGTGTATAACGAGATTAAAATATAATTAAAGCAAACAAAAACATAGATAAAAAATATATATGAAATAAATGTCAGAATAAAAAAAATAATGAATATACAGTTACAATAATAATTATTATTCTTATTCTTATAAAACACATACCATTCCATCGACGATTGTTTTCCGAATGTATGTGTTGTGATTTTAAGATTAAATGCCTGTCACGTCACCTCTTGCATGCCTTAGGATCTACTTCCTTTTTCACTTCACTTTAAAATTTTGGTTCGTCGAGGCACGGTAAGTTTTAAAATTTTAAGTTTTAAAAATCTATATACTTATGTACATACATACACGTTCAATGGTTTTAAACAATGGTGGAAACATAGCAAACGATATTAATTTTTAACAAGTTTTTTCTGTATTCAAATAATTCAACTCATAGTATATTAAGATAATTTCCGAAAAAATTACACCAGTGAATTAAAGTGAATAAATTAACAGTGAAATTCTTATTGTTCAAGCATTGAAATTTATCACCAAGTTTTCCTGTCTTCTGATTTTGTGCACGATTCTTTGTCCTTTGATCCTCATGGTCTCCCACTTGCGGATTCCGTTTGCTGCTGTGTTATTTGCAAAGTATGTTTAAGAGAATAATTCATTTGTGTGATTATTGAATGTAATACATCAACAGATTTAAACTGTTGAAAATTAAAACAAATCTGATTTAAACACTAGAGGTATGGAATCGCTCATCTGATATTCTGTCGACCAGAAACAAACATCAGATGTTTTGTGTCCATTATTGTTGTTAAAAATTAAAGTATCTCCCAAAGATGTTTACTTTTATATTATTCCATCCAGCATGTTTAATGTGTCAGCCAATCAGAAACCAGCTTCGTCCGTGGAAGCCATGTTTTTGTCCGATGAGGACAGAATGAGAAGTCTTTGTTCTGGACCTTGCAAAGATGTTTACTGAAAAATATTGCCAAAAAAGCCAACGGGTTTCAGAGGAAAAGATTCTTTTTATGTTTTAGCCTATCAGAAACCATCTTCTATGGCGGTTATGTTTTTTGTTCGATTGGAACAGAATTAGCAAACTTTATAAAGGACCCTCAATAGATACTTATTCTCATGTTTGGATCCATTTGACCTAGCGCTATCAGAGGTGGAGATGAAATATAAGTTTACTGACGGACGACGGACGCAAAGTGATGACAAACTCACATGAATATTGGCCTTTAGCCAGCTGAGTTAAACAGTTCATCATGGAATATTTTTATTATATTTGTTTTCAGATTTCTAAATGTAATAGGCAGGTTATAGAAATATGCTGCCCTGTTTCTCTTATTCTCCATTAAAAAGGGCTTAGGAATTAGATCAATTTTCGACCCCCCCCCCCCAGTGGATAACATTTCACGATTTGTTGACAATGAGCATAATACACATCCAAAGCCAATTAGGGCATGAACGTTAACCCTACCCACCTTTATATTCATGAATATGAAACTATCTATAGTTTTCCTAAACGATAAGATAAAAAAAATGCTGAAGGTCATTTGCCCGTTAACGTGGGAAGGTAAAACAAACACCAAAATTCTGTTAAATTTTTTACCAAAAGTCATTAAATTGTCTGTTATCATGGTTAATAAGGCCTTTGTTGGCCTAAAGCTCAACCAAAAATAAATTTTTGATTCCACAGTTTACTTAGTAAAATTAAACAGGGTTAATCAACTATTTTGCGGAAAAAAATACTTTTTACCAGACATTTGCACATGTTACGTGCAGATTGTCACAACAAATGCGTATTTTGATAAAATGCTTCGTTTTAGCTGATCTTCTTTAAGAAAAGGTGTTAAAACTGTTTAAGAAGTGGGGAAAACATGCGAAGACACAAGAAACAATTCATATTTGGTGAGAATGTGGAATTGTTATCTTACAAATAACATTCAAATATTTGTTGTTTCTTGAATGGGCTCGGGATATTCTGAAATATGGTTAACAACCATGCACTGGAAATATCTCATTTCAACAATTTTTATATCAAAAAAGGAGTTGTCATAAGGGCATTATCGTACCTTGTACTTTCATATAAAGAGGCTGGCTACAGATAATATTGACTTTTTTCAATGTTAACAGACTTAAGCTGAACATCCGAGTCTATCCTATTGCTAGATTTTTAGGAATGTCGATACTACCTGTATCTTCATAAGGCCCTTAGGGTAATGACATCTACTATTTTCATATGGGCACTGGTTACGCCTAAAAATGAATATAAAGTAGACACAAATTTACCATATTTATTCAAGATTGGTAATCTTATATTTGTAAACGACTTGGTTGATGCATTTTCTGGTGGATCAGAGGTCATATTCACCAGCCCAGTTGTCAGAGTTGTGTGGCATTTAATATATCAAACAATGATTTACAGAAATTTTCTGCATTTGTGTAAATTTTAAAGCACTGAAAATACGAAAGTCTTCGAAACGTCGTCCCTACCCTCGGATTTTGCTTCATATTTTGATTTTTTTATTTAAGTTCGGATGTCGGAACTTACTTTGTTTTGATTCTAATGCTTCTGGTGAGAGGTTACTCCTTGAATTGTATATCTAGCGTACCAAAAACCATTTTTATTCAACATTGGTATACTTGTATTTTTTAACAGTATTTAGAAAATATAGAACTTTTCAGGGCGCAACTTCGTAACAATAGTATTATTTGATTCTTTGCTATTAATATAAAAAATTCGAAGATACCAAAAGGGAAGACAGAAATCTTTAAGTCGGAAGACAGACAAGACCATCAAAATAAAACGAAAGACAAACACAGAACACACAACACTACACTGAAAACTAAAGCTGGAGTAACACGAACCCTACA
>JAULBM010040404.1:0-10806 GCA_032357055.1 Geukensia granosissima
AATTGTCTCTTTGGAGAACTTCTAAGAAAACAAAAGCAGTAAAAGACGATCTATAAAAATACTTAAAAAGGGTAAGTTCAAAATCAGAAGATTACGAAAGGAGAGATGATTTTGATTTCCAAATTGAGTGCACCAGTTTATAGTATACATTTCCCTCTGTGGTTCCTGATTTTATTGATGCTTACAACATTTATCACAGTTTTCACTCGTTATCATCACATGCTTGACTATTACGAAGTGTCGATTTCACAAAAGGACAACGGATGTTTGTCACTGCCGTATGTTGGACTTTGTTCCTTTACTGATGATGACTGTTGCTGATTGTGACTGACTAAAGACTTTGGTTAACTTCAGTTTTGAAGATGAGATGGTCGGAGTACCTGAGCCTACCTTCGTTTGGTGTTTCGAAAGCTTCAGTTTCTTATGTAGTGCTTTGTGTACAGATATTTGTCTCTCGTTCGACTTTTGTTCATGGTATTGTCACTTTTGACTTATCGAATTTAACCTGCCCTTCGGTATCGTTGAATTGTTCTAAAAGGTAGACTAAAATGCGAACTAATACAAAGTATCGCCCTGGCACATATTCTATATTCTTTCTTTAAATTTTTCTTACCAATACACAGTACAGAAAGATTATATTACGTATTTTTTCAAAATCGTATTAAATTAATTTTGTTTTACCTAAATAAATAAAAAACGATTTTTGAAAAAAACATTTCACAAATTCCATATTGTTTTTTAACCTTATATTTCTGTTAATGGTACCTTACCAACATGTGTCTGTGTGTGCTAGTGCATCTTGGGGATCCTGTCAACATCTAAACCAAAATCGTTCGGTTTGACCTACATTGCATGTTTCATTTACTAAGATTCCGTTTAAGGTCCAACCAAAAGTACGTAGGATTATTAAGCTACATGTGGTGATCACAAGTCACGTGGCTGCCATCAAAGCAGCAACACTTGCTGTCGAGCACGGAACTTCGACCATTGTACAAGTGGAGTAATGAAGTTAAGACCAACTTCTTACATCGCCCTCCACGTATTCACCAAATGACGACCGGCCTTGCTTCAGTGTGTTTCGAGAGTTTGAGGACAGGAGAACCACTTCACTGTTGACCTGGTCTGGAGATTTCGGCACCGTAGCCCTTAAAAGAGCCGTTGTAAGTAAAACTAACACAGCAAATGAAAGGAATCCATCTAATCGACACCATTTTGAAACAACGGGAACGTCCGACTGAGAGCACTAATTTGCTTTGTAGAACGTTAAAAACCACCAACAACCACAGAATAAATTATGGTGATCTGGACTTGTTATGGAATCAAACTAGGGTAAAAAATTGAAGAATTAGCAATCAGCAATCGTCTCCGACTTGAATACGCAAACACAAAAGTTAGAAATTAAAATTTTGGCTCTACGGCATCAGGCATATGCAGTATTTGGTTGGCGCAGAATCATCTATTTCCACCTAAATAAGTTTGTCGTTCAACCCATATATTGTGAACTCTGAAATTTTTAGGAAAATGTCTAATAGTTGTAATGCATTGCTTTTTAAATTTTTTTATTACAAATATATGATATAAAATAATATTTTTAATCCCGCTAAAACTAAACTGCCTTTTAGCAGTGGCTTTACCTACAGCCGTTGAAACAGGCGTAGAAACGGAACGACCTATTTCTATGCCCGGCCGTCCTCAGGGAAAGTTGTGAATTCTGAAATTTTATGGGTGAATATATATCTCTTGTTTTTCTTATATTTTTTGAAACCACTTGGTTCAAGAGTTGGTATATCAGAAATTCCTTTCGGAGATCCCTTGTTGTTTCGTCACACTGTGAATTCTCTTCAATAATTTTAATTACTGTATCGTATCCCCCTTGCCATGACAAATTAAAAAAAATTGCATTACGTTGAAAAAAACTATTATACTTCTTCCTAAAAATTTCAGAATTCACAACTATACATTGGTTGAACGGCAAAATTATTTAGGTAGAAACAAATAATTCAGCGCTAAACAAGTCATATGCCTGATGAAGCTCTATCAAAGAGCGAAAGTTAACATTTGATTTTTAATTTTTGTGCTTTTTAACCTCTCGCATAAAAAGTTTTTTATTATCACCCACATAAAATATATTTATAAAGTTCTATAAGAATTATTTTCAAATTATAATTGTACATATCAGCTATCGTTGATTTTTTTTTCTCCAGGAAAGTATACTTTTAATTTTTTCATGCTTTTTCATATTGGCAATCTGAAAAACAAAGAAAAAAGTTATCGTAACTGTAAAGAAAGACACCGATAAAGATTATTTCATGGCAAAATTCTCACAATACATATATCAATAAAAAACGACAATATATGTTCCTATACCCGGGATGCGTTTTTTCACGCGAATCTGAAACATGATTTCAGATCATTTTTATGTTTCACCGTTTCTTTTAAATGGTAAGAAAACAATGATTCCGATTGAAATCATAACCATAATCAGTTTGTTGGAACAGTACGTTTTTAGATGGTTGAAACATGATTTGGATTCGTTGAATCATCATTTGGATACATGTTTAAGATACAGGTAAAAAAACGCACCCTCAGTTGTGACTAACATCGGTTGTGACAAACTAGCGGCATTGACTATACACAGAGCAGGAGTTGCTCATCTTACTATAACCCTCTGAACTCGCCCTTTTTATAATGTTCGTGATAAAAAGATATTGTTTTTTAAAAACATGTTTCGTATTCTGATGGTTATATTTTGTTTCGTTTTGTTGACCAAGGTCTTTCTCTCTTCTGACTGAACGGTGTCCGTCTGCTTTTGGTGTCCGTAAATTCTTTTATAAAAAAAAATTGAAATTGTCAACTTTTTTGAAGTGTGTGTTTTTCATGAACGACTAATGCGTCGGTTAGGGAATAACTTCTTTATAGAATATTTAACGAAATCCTTCAAACATATAAATGTTACTACGTTGGAGGAATCTTTTCTGATATAAACAGGAATCACCACGTGTTTGTCGATTGCAGGATGTACAGGTGATATCTGATTAAAAATGATTTACTTTCCTTAAGCAGATTTTAACTTATTTGATAAACTTAATGAATTATTAACTAAAACATTATATTTCATTTCGCAGTGCCATACATATCTGACCATATCACAAATTTAATACCATATATTCCAAAGAATAAAGCCAATAACGGATATAGCTGTGATCTGTTATTTCTTTGGAAAGCCATTCGTCTTTTTTCATCAACCGCGATGTAAGGGTAAATCAACTACCTCGATGTGTCATGTACCAAAATAATTTTTGTATTTCAAAGCTCAAGGTCCCAAACTTAGGTTTTTTTTCATGGGACTCTTATAATTTACTTTATTTAGGCTACGGCGGGGTCCTTAGAGATGCTTTCCATTTCAATGTTAATTTATAGTATTTCCTTATTATCTATGACATAAAATTTTATTACAAATGTTGCTTATTTTTGTAGTTTAGAAGGTTTGTAATTGTGAAAAAGCGACACTTGTGACGCGGTCACCGCTATTTGAACATTGAATTTTTAATAACTTCGTCGAAGAGCACATCAAAGGACTGAATTTATAAAAACTTTCATTTTTACCTTTTGTAAGCTGTGTTTTCATGATTTTGGTACATTTTCACAAGTGTTAAAACATATTATAAGTTGATGTGAGAAATAAGAATTGAAACACGGGTATTTTATATAATTTTTGGACATAGATTTAAGCTGATCACATGGGTTATTTGTAAGTCTTTTTTGCAGGATTTGTGTTGTTGATAAACACGTAATCTTATGTTACTGTTTAAGAACTATTATATAAGTATATATTAAAAGGAGATGTGTTTTGAATGCCAGTCTATGAGGCAGCCATCCAAAACTTGTACAATTGAGTGAATAAAAATTCACTGGTAGAAAATTTCAAATTGTCGTTGAGACATGAATCTAATGAAACATCAAATCGATATAGAAAATAAAACACTATATGGGTATTTATATAACAAAAGTTTTATTATTATATATTATATTATTATACCTTAGACTGATTACTCGTATCTTCTGTTTATTCTGGTATGTTTCGTTTACATCCTTCATTCCAGTAAACCAATTATTCCCAAAAAGAGTCAATTACATTTGGTTCAAAGTTTAAAATTCAGCATATATTAATAGTACTGATATTTACAAAATAATAAAGATATATTTTACGACAACATGAACCATATTGTTAAACCAATTACCTATGAGCTATTCGTAAAGCTAGTATCAATTAAAAAAAATCTCCCTTTTGAGCAGGTATATCTCAAAATAGCTGGATCAGCAAATTGGAATCCGATTATTAATTTATGTCTTCAATGACTAGCACGACGGTTGCCACTAGTGGAGCAGGAGTTGCTTACCCTTCCGGTGCACATGAAGTCACCCTTGTTTTTGTAGGGTTCGTGTTAATCCAGCTTAAGTGTTTTATTAGTCTTTCGTTTCATTTTATTGACCATGGTATTGTCTGTTTCCATACTTAACGATTTCTGTCTGCCCCTTTGGCATCTTTGAATTGCTTTTATTGCGAGCGAATAGCAAATGTATGTAAATAGAACATCCAGGCAGCTTGCATTGGTCAACTAGCTCCACATTGCTTGATAATACACATGCAAGGTCATAGAAAACTGCAAAATTATCATATGAAATTCTCTTTTGTCAAAATAGATAAAATGTCAATTTTGTCAAAATATCGCATAACTTTAACAAAACAAGAGTTCGAAGTTCTGTTGTTGTATACCAATATGTGTAATGTAATACTATAATAGCTATTTATAACTTAACCTGATAAGAAATCACATGGTCATTGTAAATGCATAAACAATTTGGAAAATTATATAATAAGAATTGTTTTTAAATAATGTAAATTCAAACATTTTCTTTATTAATACATTACTTCAATGCTTTCAATAAATTGGATATATATCCGTTAGCCTTTCACTACGACAATTTCTCTTCTGTTTACAATCACACAGTTGCATGCCGTGCCATGTAATTTTACACACATTATCTAAGGTCAATTACACATGGGATACTAATATTGGAAACTTCTTATATGTGAAAAAATAATATTTTTTAATACTTAAAAAAAGGGTTTTTTCGTCACTCATAATTTTTTTGTTGGAAATTACTTCATTCATTATTGACGTGTTTATTTGCGTCTGTCGTATATATAGATTATTGATCACCGCTTATGCTCTTATTGTAAGGTGCATGAGTGAAATTGTAGTATTGTTTAAAATGTGAAACAGAAACAATTTTATAAAATTTTAATGTTAACGAAAGAACAGAAATCTAATTAAATGCGTCGGTTATCTTTTTTAAAGATAGTACTTGTTTGGAAGATAACATTGAATTTCGTTCAACATCATGGTAATGCAACTCTCGGCCCTTTCAAGGATTTAACCCTGTGAGAGTAAATGATAGAGAAAATCAGGTAATATACTACGAAGCTGCCTCATTGAAATGACTACAGCGAAAATACAGTTTCTAAAGCGGTCGAAAGCATTGGCGACTTGAAAATCCATTTATACACTAATGATATGGTGCTACCCATTGAGGGACCAAATGCAATGAAAAACCATCGAGGTGAAAAATAAAAATGGGCCTGATGTATTTATGTGTCCTTTGACTTTAAAAACAGTAATGGCGAAAATCTGAAATTTTTCACTAGGTAATTCTTTTAGTAAATAGTTTGTCAGTTTGTTGTCCTGAAAACTGTCGATACTTTTTATTTTTGAATTTTTACATTACCTTGTTTTTTATTAATGGTATTTCTACACTAAAAACAGCTGTTATGGTCAATGCCTTAGCTTATTGTGTTTAAATTTTGAACAGCATGTTTTTTGATGTATACTATGACACCGAAAAGACAAAACATGACAAATCGACTGTATTAGTTAACAAAAAAGATAAATTACTGTCACACATAAGATGACTATCATACTTTGTAATATTTTGCTGATGTAAGAAATCATAGTAAACTTAGGTTATTTTGTTATTTACATTTTTTTATAAATTATTTACAAATTTAATCTACTTGCCTGAATAAATGCACGTAACCATTAAAATAATATAACAAGTATTGAAATTTTAAAATGGAAGAAAAATGTTTCGGGAATTGAAATGCGGGAGTCCAGCAACACAACAACAAAGTTCCAGCACTAACTTATGTAAAACGGAACGTGCTTTTGACATATCATAAATTCTTTTTATAACATTTTTGTTCTCTTGTCTGATATATTGATGTTTATGATATTGTGATTTTTTTGTAGGTGAAGTACTTTAGAGTTATCTACCATTGACTGGTTTTATAAATTATTTCACTGAAAAGATATTTCACCTTAATTTCAAAGATATTTATTAAGAATTTACTATTCGACTTTTCCACCCTATACTACGATTAAAAACTCACAACTTAAAGACAGTCTTAAGAAATTAATACAATTGCACGAGTTTATTAAGATCGTTTATACATCAATCTAAAAGACTACAGATGTTACCTCCACTGGGGACTTAAGACCCAACATTGGATCACGATTATGATGTTTGTTTCATTTCATAGATATATTTGGATGCGTATTACATACCAGGCCCGTATACAGGATTTTCTAAAGGGGGGTGCTAACCTGAAGGCCGGGGGTATAGGCGGCCCCCAGCCAGGTCCAGGGGGGGGGGCGAAGCCCGGGGAAAAAATTGTAAATTTGAGAAACTGGATACCTTTAGATTGATTGAAAATTTCGAACAAAGTCTAAAATAAAGAAACAGTCCTAAAAAATCTCGACTTTAATAGTCACAATTGCATCAAAATCACGAGTTTAAAAGTGCTTGTCGGTTTTCAAAGGGGGGTGCGATCGCACCCCCTTCACCCCCCCTGTATACGGGCCTGTTTTAGGCATCACTGACTAAGGTTGAGTTTTACGTCCAACTCGTCTTCTCAGATACTCTGTGGCCTTCCATCATATAGCTTAGTATGTGGATGTGTTTTGCAGAGTCTATCAGCATCCAACCCAAATAAGGTTATGTTGCATGCATCACTGACTTCGGTTAGTTTATGTCTAACTACATTTTTTCCATCCAAGTTATTTTCTCATGCACAAAGGTTTTCTAAATCATGTTCTTTTAAGTTTAAAATCATTTTTGACCTATTTTACATTTTCACACAAATATATAAAAAGGGAAATGTGGTATGATTGTCAATGAGACAGCCGTCAAAGTTAACTTGTGCCCCAAAAGCAGAATTCGACAAGCACGGGACAAGGCGAATTTTAATAAACCAGGTTCACTTTTATGTCCATATTTGTATCTCGGATACTGCAAGTCCTATATTTAATCCAGTTAAGACATAAGCTGTGACTGTTTTAGTTGATCCTGTTTGACAGCTAATACATTAAAAATCAAAGTACTGAAGCACTGTTTACTCGAGGGGCTAGTGTGACATCAACTTGTCATTTCATTGCCAGGCATAATGTCAAAAAGTATGCCTATTTTTTTAACAGTCACCTTAGAGTCAAAGGGTTCACTTACTGGTTTAAATATATTAAAGTCGTATTTTAATGGATCTAGTACAAATCATTGATATAATAAGTGTTTGGTTGAAGATTTGAAGCACTGTATTAAAAAATAGTGTAGATAAAGTTAACACGCAACTGATTTCAACCTGGAAGTGTTAATGTAAAGACGTTGATAAAAATTCAGTACCTTAAATTTGGACTTGTCAGGAAACAATCATCATTTTTGTAGGCAATATTTGTATTTAACCTGCTTTGGTTAAGCCTACATTCTTCATGTCATGTGACCTCGATGTGGAATTGGATCAAGCAATACACGTTTAACCACACCGCATGTTTTATGTGGCTGTCCGGAGTCTAGGTTATCAGTCATTGTATTTTCTTACTGTTTTATGAAAATACTGTTATAGCATTCAGACAGGATTTTTTTTTACGTGTGCATGTTTTGTTGAGGGGGATATTCTAGAGCTCATTATAAAGAGTGGGATTCTACCTTTGTGAAGACCTCTGGTTTCATAACGAGTTTAGTGGATGGAGTGTGGTCTCCGTAACATTTATGCCATATCTTCTCATTTTATATTGACCTATTTCATGGTCCGTTGACTAAGTTAAGTTTTTTATTATTAGACTATATTTCAGGAACTGTGCATGAAAGGTCATTGATATTTGGTGTTTAAATTCACAATAAGGTGTACACGTTTTTTGTCAAGTAACCATAACCTAACTTGCATGGTTTACAAATATCGTTGACTCCAAAAGCCCCTAAAATGGTAGCCAAAAAGGGAGGAAAATTAACTAGTCAATTCGTTTCAAAAGCCACCCTAAAATGTAGTTCTTTCCCTAATAGCAATTTAGACGAATAAAAGTCTGCAAACTTTTACATATCATATATTATTATAAATAAGTGGTTTGAACAATTTGAAAGTTTTTATTCCACTGACTACACTCATATTTACAAGTCACCTTCTCTTAACAGCTCCATACATTTCAGCACTTTTTGTTTGCTGTCAGCTATAGCAGAAATAGCATTGTCAATGTCCCCCTTTAACTGGTCTGGTATGTCTGACTCGCATACACTGGTGGCAAGGTTGATTTCTTCTTCAATGTCGTTAACTGAAAGACCAAATCGTTGGAGGCCACTTTCTAATTTTTCTTCAATGGAAGCATTGTTATCTCCAAACAACTCACTAGGTGCTGTCTGAGTGGAGCTTATCTTTTCTAACATTCCGGACATCCATAACTGATGTGGTGTCATGTGTTTTTCTGTTCTTAGTTTATGGCTATTCCAACCTTTTCTAAACTCTTCCAAACTTGCATTAATTATTGGCAGAAATACATACTGTAGAGCAAGACGATGAACTGCATCATCGGGGTCAAGTCCAAAAACCGGGTCATCTTCCATTTGGTAGAACATGATATAAAATTTTGAAGTGACTTGTTGGTGCATATCCCTCCACAGCCTCTCTATACGCTGATTATGAATAGACTTTCCAGTAATGTGGGTATTTTTACTTTTTCTTATGAGATTAAGGAACAGTGCAACTTTAGTGTTTTCTCCACCATGATCAGACCTAACTTTCGTTGGAACACCGTATAATGAGCATGCATTTAAAAATAGTCTCAGAACGTTAGAAGCAGTATTATTGGTTGAGCATCTCAAGAAAGTGATTAAGCGACTAAATCCATCTACACATCCATGTGTCACAAATCCCCATCTAAAATTTAATAAATGAAGTACATGTAAGTCTGTTTGACAATTTATTTTGGGTAAAAAAAAACAACAATAAAAAACATCTCTTTTCTCTATCCCCTTTTCAATCAATTTGTCCGAAGAACTAAGGATTAATTTGGAGTGACCCAATTCCAAGCGATAAATATTGCAGAGGATATTAATACAGATACCACTGAGGAAATTCACATTTTCCCCGTTTCTTCCTTTATAGACAGTGACTTCCACTTTTTATGTTAATTTTCTACAATATCATATTTAAATATAATTAAGGTAGAGTATGATCAAAATCCTATGTTTTCTTAATTATCAATTTGATCATTTCTGCTTTTTTTCTGTTATTTCTTTTTAAATATGGGCTTATCATAATTCTCAGATTGCAGGTAATCTGGACGTTTCTTTTGTTGAGTAGTATATTAAAAATTCAACTTTATAAGAATTTTTTCTGTTTATTTGATTTTTTTATTATTATTTTTTCTGTTTTTTATACTTCTTATCTGCATATGAACCACAAATTATCCTACAATTAAGCGTTTTATTGTACAAATACAGGTGTGCGAATATAGCAAAACTGTATTTGTATACTACAGGAATACAGTATCCCGTGAACCTAATCCATCGTGAGCTGGCAGAGAATGAGGCGTCGACAACCAGACGAGGGTGTCTTCAGATAGGCCCGCGTTTTACAAAAAAAAAGGAATCAACATTCTCAAAACGTTTTAAACAACACTGAAATAACATTGATCAATTCTTTATTATTAAATAATTGCAGGATAAAAACAATATATGTACATTACCGCAAAATATCAAATTTATTTGTACGAGCTTTAGAAACTGGGATCGTCGCGAGGCTCGCCGAGCGTCTGTACCAGTTTTGAAGCGAGTTATATTTTATTTCGAAGGATCGTCACTAAAGACATTTAGTTGTATGTATAGGTAAAGATTAATTTGAGTATTCGCACCCCAAGCCTGACCGTGATAACTTATATAAAGAGTTAACTCTCCCAATAAATAAGTACCTGGTTACTTTGAAAATATACTACAGTGTATTGCAATAATTTTAGCATCTAAACACAGACATCTGATCATGCTGAATTATTGATTTCCGATATGTTTTTCCTTCAAAGAGCTAACTGATTTGAAATCAAAATGCAGTTCTTGCACAGGATTGGAATAATTAATGCCATATTTTTAATTATCAGTTGTAAATGTTTTTGCGTATGAAAAAACTTTGATATACCTAATAAGTTTCATATGACCGTCCATGTGCCACAAGAAATTGGGAGTTGGTACTTTGTACTGTCTTCGGCGAACAGCGGAACGCCATCTTTCTTTACAACCATCAAGATCAATTTTACGAAGGGAATCTCCAGCTCTTTGTCTTGGTACCACAATTCCTCTTGATTTTAAATACCCTTGCATCATCTGAAATATAATGTATAAATTAGAGATGTTAATTGATTGATTGATTGTTGTTTAACGTCCAGTGGCAAATATTTCATGCATATTCAGGACGGAAACAAGTTAGCA
>JAULBM010040415.1:0-10805 GCA_032357055.1 Geukensia granosissima
CTTTGCTCTTAATCCTAAATGCTGCGTGCTTAGCGTAGAAGCAGCAAATACCAATTTTAATGTCTTTGGTTGGACCCGACCAGGGATCGATCCCATGACCTTCTGCACTCGAGGCAAGCATGCTAACCATTACACCATCGAGGTGGTCGGAGATTATGTACACTTAAGAATTGGCAAACAAAAATATTTTTAAACCTGAAAAACGACTATCAGGAAAACTTAGCCTTAGCAAATTGACACATATCCAAAGAACCACAAAGCACACTAGATATTGTGGGCTCAACCCGGGGGACTCAAGTTAACTCAACATTTGTTATTTTTGAAAAACCTTAAAGACCTAGGCAGAACCTGAGTCAACGGACCACAATTGAAGTCAGATGAAATAGCAGATTGGGATGTACTCCCCAAAGTTCTAATTTTACCATATGTAAACAGTTGAGGTATAACAACTATTGAAAATTGGACGTGAATCAGAAATCATGCAACAAATTTTAGTCATTATTTAATAATAAAATTTAGGTCAAGGCCTGGGAACAAGTATTAAACTGGTTAAAAACAAAAATCACTCTTGGTCCACACTCAACATTACTTTTTGTAAAAAATGGCATCGATTGCACTTATATCAGGAGTACAGTCTTAAAACAGTAAATTGAAACTTTACAACCATATGATAGGTAGAAATCTATAGACAAACTACAGTTTGAAGTATTTATCTTTTGGTAATGGATTACTTAGATTTTGTTGGTTATATACCTTAGTAAAGTACATCACACTGAACCGAGTCTCTCATGTTTTGGCTTTTTTTCAGCATTTACCTTCATTATTTTTTATATTAACCTCGACCATCCTTGTTGTCGTGAAGGGATATCGGATACCAACTTTCCGGTGGTGTGATACCTATTTTGCCGTATGTCTTATGGACTTTGATTTGTTCGGTAATTGTGTTATATACTTTATTTACACAAATACATGCAAAAAGAAGATGCATTTCTAATGAATGCTCGCAGTTATTGACAGCAAGCGTGAAATCCCTGATAAAAAATCAAGCTTCTCAACATTAGATTTCGTCAAACACAGTATGTCTGACGATTTAATACCGTATTGTCGATAAACGTGAAGAAATAAAGAAAAGATGGATGCAATAAAATATATATAAATATTTGTGTAATGATGAGATCAGTTTATTAATATTTGTACCTACAAAAACAAGGTTCAATGTTTCGATTACAACGTCGAACTTTGTATTTCTTGTGGATACGTTTGCTTAACGGGACCGTGCGATTCAAGGGATCATTGTAAGCTTTATGTAATGTTTCCATAGAACGTAGGATGGGATATATCTTGTCGGGTCAAAACGCTAGATAAAAGACCTTGGTATCAACCACAAATCTGGTAACCCGACATATACACCTACTACACATTCTAAAGAAGAGATCCTTGTTAACCAAGGGTCGGTTCTGTCTTCATTTGGACTTGCCACCAAAGAAGATGAGTCGAATCTGGCTTCTTTATTCTGGATACCAAAACTACACAAGTGTCCATATAAAGAAAGATATATAGCGGGTTTCTCCAGATGCTCCACCAAGCTTCTTTCTTAATAACTTAAAACTATACTATCGACAATCAAGGAAAACCTTCAAAAGTTCTGTGATAAAACGTACTCCACTAGCGGTGTTAATCAAATGTGGTTATGAATCACATCGAACGATCTGCTTCAATACCCCAAATCAGATTCGTTAACATTTTGTACAAGTATTCAAACTTTTGACATTTCTACCCTTTATACCACGATTCCACATCACAAGTTAAAGACCGTCTTCAGAAGTTGATTCATCAGTGTTTTGTGAAACAAAATGGAAATCAAAGATATAAAAATTTGATTTAAGGTAAAAAGATGTCTTACTTTGTTAGAGAAAACACCGCTTGTTCTTAAATACAGTGATGGTGATATTGTCAAAATTCTGGACTTTCTGATTGACAACATTTTTAAAGAATTTGGTGGCCGAGTTTTTCAGACAGTTGGCATTCCGATGGGCGCTAATTGTGCGCCTTAACTAGCCGACTTGTTTTTGTACTCGTAGAATCATTCAGTGAGTCCTGCAAAATAGCTAAAAAATTGGCCAAGTCGTTTATTTTAACTTTTCGTCGATGATGTTTTTGTCATTGAATAATCCGTTCAGTGAACATCTCGACCAAATATATCCCACCAAACTAGAAATTAAGGAGACCACAGACTAAAAAAAAACTGATTCATACCTAGATTTATTCCTCGAAATTGACAAAAGGGGTGACTTCAACTTTCCTTTTGGTAACGTCCTATATTTATGTGGCAATATTACAGCTTCCTCTGCCTACGGGGTTTATGTTTCACAGTTGATTCGATACTCTCGTGCCTGTCCCAAGTATCAGGATTCTCTGAAGAGAGCATTACTGTTGTCGCATAAATTACTACAACAAGGATACATCCAATCAAGGTTGAAGTCGTCCCTCCTAAAAGTTTATGGTCGCCATCAAAAATTGGTTGATCTATATGGTATTAGTGTATCTAAACTAATTATTGACCTGTTACCGGTAATACAAAAATAAGTTGACCTCTTCTCGGATTGACGTTAACCCAAATTCGAGATTTAGGATTCGACGACGGGTGTTTCGCGCAGGACAGGGGAAGTTGTTATATCTGTATTCCTGTTGCAAAAGTTTACCAGTAATATGTAGAGTATTAAATTCAGAAACTTTTGTGCAAACACAGGCAAATCGAACTAGTTGTGAACTGTAAAATCCATACGAATGAAGTCCCCATGAAGAACTGAAAGTTTACTTCAGAAAAAGAAAATTCGTCCCTTGTATCATAAATTTGTACTTCCAAATCTAAAAATGGAATAATCCCCTTGCTGATATGATATTTATTCAAGGAGGTTTTTTAAAATAAATTTCTTGTGCAAATTTTTAAAAATCTGGTTTTTTTAAAGCTAAAACTTTATCCAAATATCTAAATGCATTATTTAACTTGTCCTCTTACTCCTTTACACGATTTTTGAAGGGTATTTCTGTATTATTATCATTCCATTGCCAGAGAATGTAATTATTCCGCTGCTAGCGATATCGCCGGGATCATGTTTTGCTGTTCATCTTACGTACGTACGTACGCTCGTATGCCATTAATGTCAAGGATAATCTCAGGAACCGTCAGACGTAGGAAGATGAAATTTGGAACATTGATTACACTATGTGAGGGAACTGTGCCAAAGGTTTTGGAATTTTGATAACTATCCCAGGGGCTGGGCTATAGAGGTAGCTACAGGATACATTTTTCCTAGGTTATTTTCTGCCGTTCTTATTTTGAAAATAACAAATTATCTCAAAACCTGTTTAGATACCCACATCTTATACCATATATTCTTAGTCGGCATGAAAAGTCAAATTTCCTGTGCATCCCCAGGAGTCAGACCCACTCCTTAATCCTGAAAATTATAACTTATCTAAAAAATCATTCAGATCCGCAATCCTAAAACATATACATTCTAAGTTGGCATTTAATTCAAGTTCCACGGAATCCAACGGGGTCAACCCCACCACTCTTATTCTGGGAATTTCAAATTATCTCAAAAACCATTCAGATCCCAACCCTTTAACCATTTATATTCCAAATCAGCATGATGAGGTCATGTTCATGGGCATCCCCGGGGTCTGTCACACCCCTAATTCTAAAAAATAGAAATTATCTGAAAAACTGTTCAAATCACCATCCCCTAACCATAAATAAACAGACAAGTCCCCTGGGCATTCCCAGGGGTTATCCTACCCTCATTTTTGAAAATTACAAGTTATCTCTTAATATTCAATTTCGTATTATACTTTTAAACACGAGAGTAGCGCGGGGATATGCAGGAGGCTGCTTCGACTAGTTAATATTGTATCAAAATCAGGATCATTTCTTCCAGGCGGAGGAAAGACATAGCTGTTTTTGATCTTGAATCGTTACTCTAATGGATAAAATCGGTCTTCATCTGTAAAAAGGATCTGCAATATCGGCCAAGAAGTTTGTCACTTGCACATATTCCATTTCAACTAAACATTCTGAGGTGATACAATATTTTTGGAGTGTCGCCTATAATACCCTATTGTCTTGGCAAACAGTATTCAACATACAAATATGTAAATCTTAGCCAGCTTTTCATTAGTTTGGTCCTACTTTCGAAATCATGTATAACTTTTAATATTGATTTTGTTTACGAGTTAGAAATCATCATGTTGGTAGATGTACTTTGGGGGATTTTTAAAATAAACATATATTGTTTTATCAATGAAATAGATTTATTTCCTAGTTAGTCACGTGGTTATGGGTATCTGGAACACAAGTATTATCCCACCATATTATATTGTTGTCCTTAGTAAGACTGTCTGTATCATATGTTACCCTTTCCTGTATTTGGCTTTATTAATATTTTCCCTGTTTTGTTTGGGTTGCATTTTGTAGTTATATAAATTTTATTTTGATAGGATATGATGTTATTAGGACATTTAGGTTGTCTTATCCTAAGCATTATAAAATGTTTGCAAAAAAGCCAAATTTTAAACTCTTAAATAAATTTAAACAATAAAACAATTTCAGATTTAAGAATCGACATGACTGTAACTGTTACATATTAACTAAGTAAAATCAAAAATTAAGAAGACAGCATACTATAGCAGGGCCGAAATGAAAACTTTAAGATACATTTGTCGTGACGTCATATTCGTATTTAATTCGGCGGGCAGCAACGTATGACAATAACAACGGAATATCTTGGGGCATCTAAAAATTAGAAAATATAGGATAACTTCTGCTGAACAATTTACAATGATAGTTTGGATCTCTGTGAATATAGGTTTTTTATATGTACTATACCATTATAAATGTAATGCAATTATGGTAATTCCAGTATAGATAAATTAACACATTGTCACTGTGGGTATATTCATCACTGAACTTTTACTCTTTAATTAGTGTAACAGTATATACAGGGCTAGGTTATAAAAACTGGGACATTGCATTGAGTCTTTCTTAATATTTTTAAAGTATAGTTATTTTTATTATCATCTAATTTTGTTTAATAATAATACCTGTTAAGAAAAGTTACAGACCAAAAGCTTTATAAATTTAAAAATGAAAATATATGGGTTATATCTTAGAGGAACTGCACTCCAACCACGAGAAACAAAGGAAATTTACAAATTTAGAGGTCTCCACAAGACCTTCAACAAGGATGGATTACCACTCCTTTGAAAAGGTCTTAATCTCCCAAAATTAAAAATCGTGTTTAAGTAAAATAATACTGATCTTTCCTGCATTATCAAAAATGTATATTTAAAAAAACAAGCCAATGACCACAATTCCTAACTTGGGACAAGAAAATGACACATGGGCTGGTGTTGAAATTGTTTATTGGTTACCTAACCCTCCCCCCAACGACTGGTCAAACAAAACAAAAAAAAATAAAACAAAGGCAGTTACCGCCGAACTATAAAACTCAAACAAAAAGTCACACAATCTGACTAGTTAGTACCTTAATAATAATCAATATACTGAATACGAATGCATGCAAAAAGAAGATACATCGCTAATGAAAGCTCAGTGTGAGATTCCTAATGATAAAACATCAAGCTTCTCAATAAGAGATGTCAGGTAACACAGCAAGTCTAACGATATAAAGATGTGTTGTCAATAAACGAAAGACAAGATGGATGCAATACCATATGTATTAATTTTTGTGTAATTATACGAACAGTGTATTGATATCTGAGCCAACAAAAACATTTTAATGTCTTGACTACAACGTCGAACTTGTATCCTTTGTGGATAAGTTTGTTTAACGAAACCGTGAGACTCAAGGGATTATTTTTAAATTTGTAAGCTTTATATATAATGGTCCTATAGAACGTAGGATGTGTTATCACTGGTCGTATCAAAACTCTACTTTGTAGTCGTATTTTTGTACTAAATCTTTGTTACGGTTATACAATTTTGTAAAAGTCTTGAGAAGCTTTTGATATCTTTATCAGGGACGTCGTTTAATGTCATCAGATCATTTTGTAAAGATACTGATATGGCTGCCGATAAGCAGTGAAATAATATTTTAATCCAGATGGTAATTTTCATGATTTCATTAAATAAAAAGTTATATTTTTTTATAATTATGACTTTTAATTCAAAACACTTGTTTATTTATCAAAGAGATTTTGTCACTGCCAAATGATGTTTGTTTCAAACAATATGTCATTATGTAAATTCAAAATTCTGACCTAGATCATGAAATACGTTATCAGATAAATTTTCTCTTAAGATCACACTTGTATCTTTTATTAAATAAGCTGTATGAGCCTGATGAAGTCCATCAGAACCATATTCTAAAAGGATGTATGCAAGGGCATGTTACGCCATTAACATTTAGAAGTTAATGGCTCAGGAAATTGCTGCTTAACGTGCAGTGGACAATATTTCAGTCGGATGCAGGACTGGAATCAGTTTTTAATTAATGAGTAAATAGGGACTAAATACGTATGCTAAAAAGTAGGGATGTCAACGAGTACTCGAATAGTCGAATACCACTCGATAGAACGGAGTATCGAAAACAAAATTTGTACTCGAATACTCGGAAGTTTTTTCATTTGCTCTCTCAGACTAAATAATTAATTGATTATTTAATTTATTATAAAAAGTTTCCTTAATCTTACCTAAATGAACTACCTCCAGCACCGAATATTCGGTTAATTTTGACATCCTTACTAAAAGGCGTTCAAAACGGCGACCACCACCGAAAACAATGATGGTGAAGATGTTCAGAAAAATTAGTTTTGCAAGACCGCTCAGACTGAGTTTGAATAGGTCTTACTGGATATATCAATACCATGTCAGTTTGCATGTCATAGTCGGTCATATAATTATATTTGTTTATTTGTTTATCTCAAAATTCAAAAGATCGAACATCTTATCTTCAGTACTAGTTATATCTCTGATGCTGACAAAATTATAACTTTGACGAATCATTTGCCTACTTTTCTTTAACTGTAAATTTATTCATTCTGTCGGTTACCCCAGATCGTTTCTGTGCAATCGTATTCTCTCTTATGTCACTTTCTTGTAATTTTACAATTGAAAATAACCTTAAAGCTGAAAAATGTAGCAAATAATATCAATTTTAGATCTCCCTAGCATACAGACACCCATACATTGTTCTGTCACTATAAAAACGAATGATACGATGAATAGAGTCGCAAGCTTTACCGATCTTCTTTGCTTGTGTTTCAAATTATTTTTTGCTAAATCTGGTAAACTGATTCATCTTGAAAAATACATCGTTCATTTCCGTATTTATTTTGTAACATGTCTAATAATTATATGTCTGATTAAAAAGGTGCTAATATGTCCTAATATTTTTTTTGTATATATTACATTGTGGGATTATGGAGTGTTTTAACGAATCGTCTCCCCAACATTTGTGCGTTTTAACCTTATTAACATATCGAAAAAGGAGGTCAAAGAGATATAAATGTGACCAATGAATGGTTCTAAAATCTGGTGAAACTAATAACTGAACTGAAATTCTGTCACAGTCATAGCGGAATTTAATTTCAGGACTTCTTTTACAAACTGACAAAAAATTTCTTTTATTATGCGATGTATTTTATTGTCACTATTCATTATTGTTGAGTTTATTATTCAAATGAATTCGAAGATACCAAAGGGGCAGAAAGAAATCGTCAAGTCGGAAGACAGACAAGACCATGGCCAACAAAATAAAACGAAAGACAAACAAAGAACACACAACACTACACTGAAAACTAAAGTTGAAATAACACGATCCCTACAAAAACCAGGGTGAGGTCAGGTGCTCCGGAAGGGTAAGCAACTCCTGCTTCACAAGTGGCACCCGTCGTGTTACTCAGTAGTCAAAGCCAATGTACAGTCACAATCCATGCTAGTCACAACCGGTTTAGGAACGGTTTTGTATTCATGACAGTCGGAAAATATCCATTGTCATCTGTGACCTTTCGTACCGATCAACCAAATCATGATGGCAATCGAAAAACTTCCGTAGTAATGACTAATTTTTTACTGAGAAACTCTTGGCTCAATAGCTTTCTTGTCATCTGCAACCCTCTATCAATTAAATCCTGATAGGAAGCACAAGCCCTGGAGTAGAGTATCAATTGAGAAATAAACACTCGTATGCAGGTGCGGCTGAAATGTTGCTAGACATGAAAGGAAAGTTTACAATCGGAAAATCAAAGTCATATTTCTTGTTTTAAAGTTTTGTACTTAGCCCGCCTTTACTGTCAATTTCTAGGTGTATGTCTTGGTAAGAAGCATACCTTTATGTTTCTTTCATTCAAGTTCAATGAAATAGATGAGGTCATCATTTTCACCAAATTTAAAGTTATTCAGTGAAAGGACAACATCTATATAGCGGAACGTGAACACATAACATTCAACTTTTTCTCTTTTATCTGTAGAAGGCTCTGTATGAAGTCAGTTTCATACGAATAAAGGAATAAATCGGCGACAAGGAAAGCACAGTTGGTCCCCATTGGAATGTCGACATTCTGTTAAAACAAAGAGTCTACCCAACCTAATAAAAATGTTGTCAATCAAGAAAACTAGCATTCCGCAAATGTTATCTTCTGAGTACTTTTTATTAGAATCAGACAACAAAATAAGGTTTATCCTTCCCTAGAACCAAATATTTGTATCTGCGTTTACCATCTTCTTTAACAAAACAGAGGTGAACTAAGGCTGTTAATATTTCTTTGAGTTTTGAATGTGGAATAGTAGTATACAGGGTGAAAAATCAAATGTTTTGATGCTATTGCAAGAGGTAAAGGACCTTGATTTCAGGCATTCTAACAGATCTTTGGAATTTTTAAGAATCCACATTTGATTCTCGCCACTTCTAGAATGGTTTGTTTCACAGTAACTCTGGGGCCCAATTTTTACTGCTGATAGAATATCTGTCAGTAACTTGGAAAGATGTGGTGTGGAGCAATTGACAGACCTTGCAATGTAACGTGAATCTTTGCAATCCAGTAAAGGAACCTTTTGTTGAAATATAAGCTACTTCGTATTATAAACATGTGCTCTTTTCAGGTTAATAATTCACGTTTATCAGTAAATTATTACTTTGGACTCTGCATTTAATTTACCATAGCTTTTATGGGCATTTCGTTGCAAATAGTTATAATATTTAAAAGAAAAACACGATCCGCATTACATATACGTTTATGCAGGATATTCAAAAGCAAAACTTCACTGCCTGTAAATCGCTTTATTCGACTGCGTGTAAATCGCTTTATCTTCATTAGACACGCAAGTGGACAACAATAAAATGAGAAGGTCCGTCAAACTATGACGTATCAAGTTACATTCATGGACCAAATAAGATATACAGTGCATGTCCTGATGAACGCAGATAAGCCAAATATCAATAAAACAATCAGAGACTTTACAAACCTCAATATTAGAAAGAAATAAAGCTTATCTTTCCAACATATATTACAGTACCACAAAATAAATAATAGCGAAAACTTTTTTAAGACCTCTACACAGCACAAGAGAAAAAATTTGTAATAATATTTCAAAGAAAGAATAATATGAAATATATCCAGGAAAGACACGATCCACTGATCAACATCACATACACGTTAATAACTTGTATTCAAAAGTTTAACACATATTCACCAATGTAAAACACTTTTAATGGACGGCCATAAAAAATAAATAAACGTCAATTGATGGAAATTGTAACACTTTAAACATGCTATTAAACTAAGAGTTAACCGTAGGCAAACAAAAGAAATAAAAATCATTTGCAATTTCAAACGAATGTGGAGAGACTAGTTTTACAAATCAAAGACGAATTATTCACGTTTTCTTTTTAATCAAATAACAGTTATCTGTCTTATTTAGTAAGAACATATTTCTCCAATATCACAAGCTTTTTTGTGATACGTTTTCATCATAAACTCTATGTCGAAATCACTTTCATCACGAAATGAAATTTACTTCTTTGTGATCATTTCTTTAGATTTATAAACACGTGGCTTTCTTATAAATTGTGTGATTTGAACCAGTCCGAAACAATTGAAGATATGTACCTGAAGGCAACAAAATATGAGAATTTTCGGTTATTTGGCCGTTTGTAAATTGGTTAAACAATTCTGTACTATTCTTTTTCAATTTAACTGCCTCGAGTGCCCTTCGGGCTCAGGATCTTTACCTTTACCATGTCCTTACTAAGCTGTTCTATTGAAATTAAAACCTACTTTCACCCTTTTACTTTTACATTACACGTTTCTGCCTCTGCCACAGATCCAACAACATAATTAACGTTTGGAAGTATGTGGTCACTTTTCTATAAAATACGTAAAGGCTTCTAAACGTATTGCATTTGCATATAGCATACTAAATTTCCCATGTTTTCTAAAAATTGGTCAAAATGCTTTTGAAACCACCGGATCGATGCCTCTGTAGTTAGCCATAGGTCCTCGTGGGTATTCACCAGCTCAGTTGTCAGACTTGTCTGACTTGAAATTAATGAAACATTTTTCATAGAAATTTTCTGCATTTGATTTAATTTTTAAGGATTGAAAATACTGAATGAAACGAAGTTTGAGATCTAGTAAAATATGTAATATAAGTTCTGAACAGTTTTTCTTCAAAATAATGCTTCACCGATTGTGACCAACATCGACTGTGACTATACCCCGGCTTTGACTACTGAGTAACACGACGGGTGCCACTAGTGGAGCAGGAGTTGCTTACCCTTCCG